>MU158798.1:442865-454111 GCA_015888305.1 Antheraea pernyi
TATATAAAGCTACAAGGTATAAAAAGCATTTCCAAGTGACTCCTCAATGTAATACAACATAAATTCATAACAATTTATTGTTTCCTGTTTATATGCAGTAAATTTACTTTTTTTTTAAAACATATAATATTTGGAATACGAACATGAAACGATTCGTTACCGCTGGATTAGACGCTTGTACGAGCGAATTTATTTATGAAATTTAAGGGATATTACGAATTACAATGTTCCTAAAGTAAAATATTTTATTAAGTCCATAATTCAAACGTATTCAATAAATATAATCAAATCTTGAATCCTAAAAGATTATAGAGTAATTTAGATTTGTTATTGTTGCTTTTTGGTCATAGAAAATTATGCTGTGCATTTTTTTTTAAGTTACCATCTTGCTTCCATATCAAAGTGATGGCATAGCGTAAAATAGTAAAAAGACAATTTAAAAAAAAATATTGTAAAAAATGCCAGAGATATTCAACTTGAAAGTGCTACGAGTACTGGCTATACATACAACATAGCTATAAAATTCCTTACTTTCCAACATTAATCGTCTATAAACGTTAATAGTTTGTCATAGTTAAATCATCAACTATCATAAATTCGAAAAAAAAAAAACAGTATGTTTACATTCTTTAAAATCGTATTCATAATGGGAGTAGGAAACCGTTTATGAACTATTGTGTCTCCGATATACAATCTGTTATTTCAACTCAAATGGAATTCCAAGGAGGATAAGTTTTTAACTTCTTTTAAAGAAAAGACAGTAATAGTAGTAATAATATTCGTCCAATAGGACAGGCGAAGGAATTAATCCATACTGCCAATTCTGAAGTTGTCAATATAGGTAGTTCTTATGTATCCTTTAACCAATTTTCTTCCGTGTCCACGTTAATATAAAGGCATAAGCTCCAAATTTTCTACATAATATTTTGTACCTATTCTTTTATACGTCTTTTTTATCTTAATCTCCTTGTTAATAGTAGCGTACCATCTTCTTTGTCTTAATTATTTCATTTCGTTTCTCTCACCCAGAGTGTTTGTTAATTTCCATTGTCGAGTAGTTAATTCAATGTTCCAACAAGATGGTGGTTCTCTTGTTAGAACCCTCCAGGGAGTTTTTGTGGCATCTCAGAATTCATGGTCCGTGGTATTATTTTCCATTCACTTCACTTATGCACAATAAAAGAACTATATTACATAAAACACCACCAATTTTACACAATATAGAGTCAAGTAACACAAGATTATGAATAAAATATAAAATCCACTACATGGCAGACCAAAATCCCACCAAAAAATCCCTAAATGAAAAGACAAAAACATCACATCTATTATTTTAATATAAAAACAAGAGACACTGGAAGAGAAGATTGGTTCTTTTTTATTTAGAGCATAAATGAGTATCTTAATACTCTTCCTTAATTATAAATGATTTAATTAGATAAAGCGGATTTCGATTTAGCAATTGTAGTTCCCGTAACGATGTAACTATAGGCATATTATAGGGGCAATTTCGTGAGTTCATTTCCACAAGGATGAACATTTAAAACATGATTGTTATTTCTGTATCGATTATTTGCTTAATATGGTATAACTTTTTTTTTAATCGTAGTTCGGCAAAATGACTGCACTATGTCTGATGGTAAGCACAGTACAGTCCAAAAATAATAGTGACCTCCGAGAGACACACTACCCATCACTGGTCACCGCTGTCATGTCGGCCTGCTTAAGTGTCTCTTCACGTTGCGCTTGAAGGACCCCATGTCATAGGAAGGAGGAAACACATTGGCTGGGAGATTGTTCCACAGCTTTACAGTACGGCAAAGATAAGACGAAGATAAGATAAGATTCCCTTACTTTGGAATCTAATGACTGTGTAATATTGTGGCACAATTATTATTACCTTGATTAACGAACCATGAGAGAAATAAACTTACCTGTCCCTGGCTGGTATGCATTCTAGTGACGCTTTGGATTTGGTCGGCACCTCCGACATTTCCTCGCAAGCTTTAAGATATTGTGACGGGACGCATATTTTATCTAAAATAATTTAAAATATAAGTTTATCGTACAAGTACCATACGGATGGATATAAATTCAACACAAAGGCTCGAATATACTGGTACAGACTAAGAGGTGATAAAAGACATAAGTTTTATTTTTTCTATTATCAGAATAAGAATTCTGATGATGATGATACAATACATTCAGTTAGTAAAATTACCGTTATTATAAATAAATAGATATTATATAGTTCCGTGTACAATGTGAATTAAAAAATATATTAACCGTCGGCGATAATGTTTTGTATAGAAACTTTTAATGTTAAAGTTATAGGCGATAATTACAGTAAGCATACAAATCAAATATTACCCAAATAGAAGAACTTGACCTTTACTTACGAGTATATAAATACATAGATAACATTATTCTATGTTTAGTTATTTTTACCGGGAGTTAAATTACTCATACAATATGAAAAGGCTTTATACTCAAATAATATAAAAAGCACGCGAGAGGCATAAATTTTACAAAAAAGTATACATAGAATAACAAGATATTAGGAATTTAAAAAATATGTGACGGTATGGCTGTATGGTTAAGTTGCCTTTGCCTCTTAGCTGTAAGCGCAGAAAGACATCAAATCAAACCAAGAGACGTTTCGTTCTAATAAGATTTATATGTAACCAATGATTAGTATAATATCATAGTATGTAATTACAATATACTTTAAATGTTGCTTTTTAAAGTATTATAACATTTATAAACTTATACCATATTAACATATGTACATAAATATTTGAGAATTTAAAAGTTGTTAGAAACATAAATAAATCTTTAAATAATCTTAAACAAAACCTAAAATCTAAATCTGAAAAAATCACTTTAATATATGTTAAGATTTAACTACATTGTAGTTACGATAACATCTAACATTAATGTAAATGATTAATTTGATAAAAATATTTGAATACTAAATTAGCAACTTTTTCATATTACTTCCCAATTTTGTAACAAATTACATAATTTCTAATAACATATCTCTTGTCTACTTGTATACCTACTTCACCGATGTTACGTAGAAAACGACGTACAAACTTTTTGTTCGTTATATAAGCACAGACTAAAAATAAACCGTTCTTCGCGGGAATCTATAAATGTCAATATTTTAAATTCAGACTTTTATATTATACTATTTCAACAATAGTCACTGTTTTTAGTTTTTGTTCGAATTTCTAGTATTTTATTCCATAAGTTGATTGCATTAAAACATGTCTTTTTTACATTTGTGATAAGTTTAGATACACGAGTTTTCGTAATAAATTATTACTTCGTGAAACTTAATAACTTGTAAATTACGAAAACTATTGCTTATATTAAAACTTAAAACTAAAACTAAAACTTAAAACTATATTAAATACTAGCAAACTCTCGTGGTTCCAGACACGTTAGTAAGGGTAAAATATAGAACCCAAGCTTTAAATTAATAAAATAATTTAAAAAATCGGAGCATTGTACGAGATCAGGAGATTAATTAAAAATATTTACAAACCTAAACCTCTTTGTAATGTTAGTCTAGATTAAATTAGATATATACAAACAGTAATAAAAAATTACGTACATGATGATTTGGCAGCGTAAACACTAACATAGGTCAGGGCTAGCAAAACGAAATATCTGAAAGCCATGGTCAAGGCGACCAGCTTCTGACTTACAATAAACACTACTGAATGTTGGACCCACGACTTCTTTTATATATCCGTATGCTATCTTTATTGTTATCACATATACCTAGAGTTATAGAAACGGGTACACAGATTGACGCTGGTGCCTTTCATTGTACGAGAATTCAATGGTATTCGTCTTGTACCGATAGTTGGGAAGGGACTGTGATTCGGTTATTTGGCCGACGATAGACATGTTCAATCTACTATGAATTATGTATTCTAATCATATTAGAATATGTTTGCATAAATTGCCGATTTAAGTTTGGGTTTATATAGAGTTTTAATACTTTATACTTAGTATATTATGACTAAGTAAATAGTATGAGTTTTCTTTGGTATAACATTGCGTGTGTATTTTAATACAGAAAATTAGTTTTATACACATTCATTATGCTTTGGTTACATTTACAGTACATTCAAGATACATGGTATTTTTAAAAGTAACAATAAGTTACTTTGAAAATACGAAATAATAATACGAAAAAAAAAGATTCGTTTGTAATAAGAAAGAGTACTTGTATAAAACTAATTAGGCCGGACGGAGATTACCTTTGCCTAAATTTATTTAATGCTTATAGTTATTATCTCTATTACTTCTCTTAACCATAAATATACGATATTATGCAATACACCATCAATTTTCACAACTTGAGAAATTAACCTTAAAATTAATAAAGTGAAATAAAATTAAAAGAAATTTTACCCTTTAAAATAATCGAGTACATTCTATATTAAATTAACGTTACGGTCGCATTTGTTAAACTAATTTCAATTTTTTTATGATCATGATTCTATTCAGTTCGAAATTATTTTTAATATTCGTGTTCAATATTTTCAGTCAGGTTATGTTGTAATACATTAATCGTTGTTTCTTAGTTTGTACTGAAATAGCTTACGGAGACTTTAAGTTAATTAAGAGTAAAATAATATGAACAGATTTTTTAAAAACTAATATTGTTATTAAGGTTATTATGAATCTATTAAATTTTTACAATCAATACATTGTGGCATAATATTATTATTTGTTTTGAAAATATATGGTATATTATTGAAGTATACATGCTTCACTGTTTGTGGGTATATATGTTTTAGTATGAAAAGAGGTTATATTTTATTTTTGTGTATTTGTTGTTATGATTGCTTTACCTAAGTATTATTAAAAAGTTAAGTTTTGGTATATAATCTGTTCTCGTTTTTTGTTATTCGTTTGTGAATCGTGGTTACAGTTACAAATACTTGAATAGTTTTAGATTTTTAAATAAAACATTTTTGCATGAAAACTTTGGTGAATTCTTAATATGGTAAATACAGATAATTAAATAAATAATTACTGATGGATTGGATTCATTGTAATCAATGTTTCACACAATTAGAACCTGGAATTGCTCTACATTTGACATCATGTGGTCACATGTTTTGCAACAATTGTCTAGACAATGGTTGGTAGAGAATTTTATAATAGCTATAACGTATGTTACAATTATATTACTAATAGAAGTTTATGTCATCAAAGTACTCATTGGTTCTAGGTCAAAAAGAGAGTACTTGTTTGGTGTGCCGTATGCCGTGTTCTATTATGAAACTTGTTCGAGACGTACGTAATTTTTGGATTTATTTTTATTTATGTAACTATATATATATGTCCAGACAATTCAAATAAGCAGGTTTTTGTAAATTAGCTATCAAAGCCTTTACAAGACGACACAACCGGAATCATATCTTCATGTAACATACAAATTTTCTGAAAGTTATTTATAGGTATAGTCCGCGTCAAACTTTTTAACCGCTCTGAAGTAAATGCGCGAAACACAAATTTAGGTATCAGAGAGACGCAGTGAGGTAAAAGGGGAGTAAGGTCGCCCGCGCGCGCACCTCACCCCCTATTTCACCCATGTTGACACATGTGTTCTGTCATTATTAGATGCAGTACAATTGCATTCAGAATTCAATTTAAGTTTGTTATTGCTATTTTCGTTGTTTTCTTTTTCTTGTATATTTGTCTTTATTAGAAGACCCGTCCACTTCGAAAAATGATGTTTTTATGGAAAACTTTGTTTATTACAAATTATTTATTCTATTGTTTAGCTACTATTGTCCATTTCTAGTTTTTACTGTTGTTTTATTACCTCAATAATGATTCAATTTTTATTATCTGTCCGTTTTTATTTCTAATATTTTGCAAATAGTCTATATGTATGTAAAATAAAGATGTTTACGTAAATTAGCTGTCAAAGCGTTTACAATATGACACAATCGAAGTCGTATCTTTATTTTACAAAATCTTTTGAAAGTTGTAATGTGGTCGTTGTACTGCCACATTCTTATTACTTAATGTAACAGGCAAATATCTCCTTGAATCATAATTGATTAAAAATGTACTATACTGTACGTATAATATCGTGACAAAGATGAATAAATGTTATGTTGAATTCTTATGATAATATTTTGAATTTGTTTTGTACATATTAAAAGAAGTTATTCTTGGCTGTACTATGTGCAAAGCCGAATTCAAAGCTATATTCAGAACGGCCATAACATTTGACGCAGACATATATATAATTGAAACACGAAAAAGTATTAGTTTCATTGGCTAACGATTGCGACTTTTATTTTTAATAACGACTTTTTTTTATGTCATAGGTGGCAAACGAACAGGTGGGACACCTGATGTTAAGTGATCACCACCGTCCATGGGCACTAACAACACCAGAGGAGTCGCAAGTGCGTTGCCACCCTTTGGGGGGAAGGGTTAGGGGAGGGAGAGGGAGAGGATAAGAGAAGGCAGGTGGGCCTCCGGCGCTCTCACTGACCGAACGAAACGCAACAATGCCAGCACTGTTACTTCACGTCGGTTTTCTGTGAGAGGATGGTACTACCCCGGTCGAGCCGAACCGTTCATGCTGAAACCATTAATAGCTTCAGCGTAGGTCTCCCACCTACAAAAAGATAAAGTGTCTAGGAATATGTAATAAAATACATTATTACAATATATCGTTCAATGGTGGTAGAGCCACGCTGCAACAATTATTGGTTTCAGCATGAATGGGTCGGCTCGCCCGGGGTAGTACCACCCCCTCATAGAAAACAGACGTGAAGTAACAGTGCTTGCATTATTGCGTTTCGTTCGGTCAGTGAGAGTGTCGGAGACCCACCTTCCCTCCCCTCTCCTTTTCCCTCCTCTAACTCTTCCCTCCAAAAGATGGCAACGCACTTGCGACTCCTCTGGTGTTGTTAGTGTCCATGGACGGAGGTGATCACTTAACAGCAGGTGGCCCACCTGTTCGTTTGCCACCTATGACATAAAAAAAAACAAAACATTTTTAGAAATGTCTGTCTGTGCGTTTGTATGAACACGCATCACTGCTAAAGTACTGTGTTCACAATAAAACCTCATGAGGTCGGAAACGCTATCAATTAATATATCATCGGTTGTCTAAAGTTGTGTTCGCCATCAGGTCCGGGCCAGTCATTATGTGGCGCTACAATAGACAAACCTACGCTATACTTACATATGAGTTAATTACAGATGAAACAAGAAATACAAGATTATTTTATGGACCCAGAAGAGATAATCAAGAAGTCGTGTGAAGTTTTACAATTTCAGAGGCAGCACAGACGAAGATTACTCTCGTATCTTTTGCAGTCGGTAAATCGATATTTTTCAGTTTTATTCATACATGTATTGAAAATATACTAACTTGATAGTTGTCTGTCTGTTTTCTTTTTTACGAATAAACTTCTGAATCGATCGCAACGAAGTACGTGTTAGAGGTAGCCAAGGAACTGGGGAAGGGCTTAAAATTGTTTAATAATGGCTTAAAATCAAATTTTTTTTTTTAAATTATATTATAGGTGGCAAACGAACAGATGGGTCACATTATCTTAAGTGATTAACACCGTCCATAGACACTTGCAACACCAGGAGAGTCGCAAATGCGTTGCCAGTCTGTGTTTGGGAGAGGGGGAAAGGGGAAAATGAAGTGGGCCCCCGGCGCTCTCACTGACCAAACGAAACGCGACAATGAAAGCACTGTCACTTCACGGCGGTTTTCTATGAGAGGGTGGTACAACCCCGAGCGAGGCGACCCATTCATGCTAAAACCAGTAATAGCTTCAGCGTGGCTCTACCACCTACACTAAGATAAATAGAGACGATAGGTCATTTTTTCAATTACTATTGCTTTTATCTCTATTTTATTTAGGCCTTTAGGTCTACAAAGGACATATCACTCCCTTCCTATATTAATCTTAGTTTATTCACAAAACTGCTTTAGCACTGATGAAAAAGCTTTATATAATTTCAGCTTCCGCAATTATTTATTACTGATAATAAGCGCGAACAGAAAATAACAACTCAGGGAGATTAAAACGGTTCAACAATATTCTGAAGCTTCTAATATGTATTGTGTTTTAGGCCGTAATGAACTGACCCGTATCTACCCTTGGGAAGAACCCTGTGCTCCACATTGGACGCTTAATGATTAATGCTTAAAACTAATCCCACTTGATATTAGATATTAGGTCGGTGTAGCTAATAATTGTATTATGTAGAAAGGTCTGAAATACTTAAAATAAGACGAAATATTATGTTTAAGCATACATTTACAGTTTAACGCTGAATGCCACGTTCGTTTCATTCCGATATACACGTATACATTTGTGAGTCATGCAATATCGATTGTATGATTCACAAATGAATATATGTATGAATAGCTTAGAACAGTTAGCTAGGTCAGACGCGACTTCTCAGGTAACAGCCCAAGCCGAGGTGCCGTGCGCCCTTGTGTATGTTACCTAAAAACCAAATCGGCTGAGTGCCTTAAACGCTCGCCTTAGTAGTCCGGTGAAGCTGTAAAGACCTTTCCATGTCAAAAGCGTAGTCAGTTCGAGAAAAAAAAATGAATGCCACAGCAGAAATACCCGTAACGACATGCAAATGTCCAAAAATGTATTAGTTAACAAGATGACCTTTTTACTATTATATATAGAATTAAAAGTCTTCGATATTCAATATTATAATACAAGTTATAGTATAGTTATACCTGTTGGGATTCTAATATAATAATTTTCAGCTTATCGACTGTTATGAATGTTTTTTGTTAAAGTAGCACGGCAAAATAACTGCACCATGCCTGATGGTAAGCACAATACAGTCCAAAAACAATGCCGACCAACGAGTGACACACTATCCATCGCTGGTCGCCGCTGTCATGCCGGCCTGCAAAAAGCTGGATCAGCACAGGCTGAACCCGAAACGCGACCCGCAGAAGCGAATCACTATGACGGTCTTTTTCGCCATATACATGGTGGTTGCGACCCAGTCAGGCTGTAAAACCCTACGACCCCGCTTTCGCCATTGCCTCGTTTGTTATTCAGCAGGGTGCACCACGTGCAGGTGAGGTTGGCTTGGGTGTCTCAAGTCTTATGATGTTATTCGACACCCCTTACACCCAAAATGTACTTTAGTAATGTTCTGAGCTCCGATAACACATTGGGAATTTCATTTTTATGTTCGTGTTTTGTGAACTCTGATAACATGGAATTATTCTTTTCCAGACGAAAAAGTTTTACACGGCAAGAAACGAACTGAAACGCATGACGGAATTGTGCCAGAAGCAACATAAACAGCTAAAGGAATATCAAAATATTATTAAAAATTTAGAAATGCAAGCGGTTAATCAATCTAGTACGTAATTATATATAATAATCGTAACTAATTTAATGCTCCTTTTATTTTATTCGAGCAGGTCAAAAGACTACACCGTTTTTGACAGTATGCACAGTGCAGTCGAATTGCAACCTCCGAGAAATATAGAAACACGAGGAGTAGCCACTGTCATATCTGCCTAGAAGACTCTCAGCAGCTGGGTTTCCTGAATTGTGATTAATCAATAGAGATTCACTATGATAGGTTTATCAGTATGATGGTAGCAATTCGTTCGGCTGTAAATAAAATATCAACCTTTTTAAAGAATATATATGCATCGGCTGCCTCCAGAACGCAATATTACTGAACGTGTTACTAACTACCGGTCTGGCCGTAATTCTGTCGGATATAATTGTCATGTCCCAACATTCATGAATGTACATTTAAAGTGACTAGTGGGCGTCCAGTGGTCGACATTTTTTTAAGTTTGAATTTTATTAGGGTTAATATCATTGTTGAATATAGAATGAAAAAGGGTAATTGGAACGTAAGAGTAAAATAATACATACAGTCGAGCATAGCAACCTCCTTCACAACCTTTTTTGAAGTCATTTATTGACTATATGTCAAAATGTCTTTTTTATTTACATGTGTGTATATGTTGTGTAAAATAGAAGCAGTAGTGTATATAATGCATATTTTAATTAATTTAATGTACTTCTAATGCATTTTATATAAAATAAATACCTTTCTGCACTTCTCCTCCATATAAACTTTAACTATGCCAAATTTCACGTTTATCCGTTCGCCCAATTCTGTTAAAAAGGGATACAAAGTTTGGGCTTCACGTATTAATATATAGATGTGTAAATACATAAAAAATATACATTTTAGCTCTTACAAATGGAAAACATGATATTTGTACAGTCCTCACCAACCATTTATATAGATATCACATTCATAAAAGATAAGAATATAAAGAATATAGACTTGTTTGTGCTATTGACTATATTCAGCGCAAACCAGAATGTAAAGCTATGTTCAAAGCGGCTAGAAAAGTGGATGAGGACTGTACAGATAGTATGACCATTATTCATTGAATCAAATAACCATTATTTGATTATTTCATATACAAACTACGGTAATGTATATAATAAAACAACTCCATAATATGATTTTGCCATATATGTTGTGCTACCCCTCAACAATTGTCTAACATAATATGAATATTATCCATACATTGTATCCCTAATAATCGTTTTGTCCATACTATGTTTTTTTTTGTTTTTTCTTCTATTCTTCAGACTCTTGATTTGCATCTTTTTTTGCTTTCGTGTAATGTATTGTATACGTTAAAAATCGTATACGTGAGCAACTTTTTTTTAATATTTATTTAGTCTTATTTAATTATTTTAGGTTTAATGGTGTTATTATTTTTATATCGGTTTCATTTTGATCCTTTATGGCCATCTTTAGGTTGTAATCCACAATATACGGCGTCGGAGCGTCCACGGCCCGATGGATGAACCTACTAAACGCGTCCATACCATATTTAGATAGATCATATAGAGGATACTTGATTGAGTAGCAATATTTTAACGCGGATGATCAAATATATTGGTGCTGTAGCATAATAGTGCTTGTTAAATCTGGTTTTTACTTATAAGAATGGATATAGGTTTTTTATTATGACAAGTATTGAGAGAAAATAAAATATGATGCTGTTTGAACATGGTAGAGCCACGTTGTAGCTATTACTAATTTCAGCATGAATGGGTCGACTCGTCCGGGGTACTACCGCCCGATCCACAGAACACCGACGTGAAGTAATAGTGCTTGGATTGTTGCGTTTCGTTCGCTCTCACCGGAGGCCC
>MU158798.1:454128-480695 GCA_015888305.1 Antheraea pernyi
CTACCTCTCCCCCATACACAGGCTGGCAACGCACTTGCGATTCCTCTGGTGTTGTTAGTGTCTATGGACGGTGGTGATCAATTAATATCAGGTGACTCACCTGTTCGTTTGCCTGCTTTTGACATAAAAAAAAGAAAGTTTTTTACCAAGTTTATTGAAAATCTGAATGTATAAATCACAAGACCCTTAGTTTTCTAAAAGAATCAACAACATTTTTTATTATAACGAAAAGCTTTGATCAAATCCTGTTGTTGGGCTGGTGTTGAGTTATAGTGAAATGGGTAACCAACAAATTTTTCTCTCTATAGTACTTAGCTGGGCTAACTTTCAACGCGATAGGTCAGACGGTGTTGCAGTTCATTAATCTCAGAAATTTTCAATATAGATGGATATTATTCGTTCATAAGATTTCCTTTTTTCAGTATTTCCTAGATTCTAATTTTAAATGTTTCTAGAACATTCATCTCCATTTAATATCCCGATATCGCCCGGCTGTAACCTATCGCCGAGTTTCATACAAACCACACCTACTTACAAACGACCTGCGAAGAGTACGCCATTTGCTGTAAGTTTTATTTTTATCTATTGAGTCTACAGTACAGTAGAAAATTATCATTCAAGTTACAACGAATTCCCTAAGATCATTGTGTTCATGAATATTGACAGTTTGTTTTAAACCACGCCATGTCCACATTTTTTTTTATTTGAATCTACTTTTCTATTATAGTTTTCATATTTTGTATTTTTATAATGGTTTATTATATCTAATATTATATTACTACTGTGAAGAATCTGAAACCACGAATCCTGAAAAAAAGGCAATATAGCATGCAAACCATAATCTGGAAGAACTTCGTTTTTAACCGGAACGAAAATTTTTAAGGTTAAAAGAGCCCATCAGACTTCGTAACTATTCGTAATCATACATACAGTGGTACGACAGAATAATCCCAAGGAGGGTTGATGTCAGGCAGGCGGCCGATCGTAAAAATTAAGCCAAATCATGTACCACAACATGAGAAACATGTTGTACCGACCCTACTTATGTGGGATAAAGGGTAAGAAGAAGAAGAAGTCCACATAGGCAATCGCAACTTGATTTTCTATACTTGAAAGTCTAAAAACAATAAACGAGGTATTAAAAAATATTTTATAAATAACACGCATGAAAGAGATACTAAATTGGTGGCTGCGAGATCAAGCTATGGTAGGTCATTGGTGGCGTGTTATGTATGCTCGAATCATCATCCAGATTAAACTCTTGTATAATGATGGTGCTTTTTGTAATGTCTGTTTGATCAGTTACCATCTTTAAGTCGAAAATCTGCCAACAAGCGTCTATAGGTGTACTCTGGCAGCTGTATTTGAGATTTAGTTGACCTTCTGGGTTTAGTTATGTAACCACCGTAGAACACATCTCCATTTAACACCAAACTATATTGTGGTCGATCTCTAAGACCTATAAAGGTTTTTGAAGGTAGTAGAGCCACGCTGTAGCTATTACTAGTTTCAGCATGGATGGGTCGTCTCGCCCGGGGTAGTACCACCCTCTCACAGAACACCGACGTGAAGTAAGGGCCTCGTCCTTTCCCCCTTTCCCTTACCCTTTCTTCTTTCCTTACCCCTCCCCCATATACAGGCTGGCAACGCACTTGCAACTCCCCTGGTGTTGCTAGTTTCTATGGACGGTGGTGATCATTTAACATCAGGTGACCCACCTGTTCGTATGCCGCCTTTTGACATAAAATAAATAAATATATAAAACATTAAAAGAAATTTTCTTGTAAGTTACGTGAGTTGATTCCTTGTATTGAGATGAGAGCTTACATCTAATTTGTCAGGCAATAGAATCTGTCGCTTGTTACTTCATGTTAAGTATCTATCTCAATATCTAGTTGATGATTTTATTTTATACGAATGAATAACTTGGTATTCTAAAGGTGCTTTTTAAACTGATTACTTATGTTTCATATTGGAGGTATTATTACATATTATACGAATATCTTGTATGGATGACCATAGTAACAATATAAGAAAAGTGAGATATATGAGAAAACAAATTATCTTCATAAAATGGGAAACCCCGAATCCCAGTAATGATAATGCATTAATAGATGTTAATAAATAAAGTAATATGACATTTGATTGGAACAGCAATATCAGTCTAACCTGGTGACCCCAACGCGTATAACAAAGCAGAGAACCAACAGCTTTATCGCTCAGAGCCAGGTGAATTACATTCTTAAGTATTACAAATTGTTATTGCAACATTACAATGTTTAAATTTCAATATTGATAAGTAATTGTAAACTTAAATCGTTGTTTATTATGTAATTTAATAATAACATAGCAACAAGGAGTTTCGAGATAATCTATCGATTTAACTTTTGTTTCTACCTTCACCAATTCGTTCGTTGCCTCTATTTTTTAGTATCATCCTAATAGATTTCACAATTCAAATAAATTTCGATCCAAATTTTCTATAGGAACCATCTTTAATTGTATACTGATTTAGTGTATACAGTCTTTAAAATTTAGTACACGTTTGAAGAATTCTTGTCTATGGAGAAGTCGGAGTATTTCATTTAGATGTCTATAGATTAGCATTTAAATATTTAAACATTTCTCTATTTTGACTCTGAATTATTTATCGTGTGAAATGCAAGTTTTCACCCTCTACTGATTGTTATTCCATTTGTTCCTTATCATTACATAGTATAAAATAAAGTCCCCTATCTCGTCTGTCTGCCTGTCTGTTCGCGATAAAGTCAAAAACTACTGAACAGATTCGCATGCGGTTTTCGCCAGTGGATAAAGTGATTCATGAGGAATGTAATGTGTATAATTTCTTTTTAATTTTTAATCAGGGCGGGACAACGTCTGCCGGGCCCGCTAGTTTATTCATAAAACCTTTAGTCAAGATGAGGTTGCATTCCCCTGAAATAAAACTACTATTTTGTTATTATTAATAATATAGTTTATAATATGCATCTAATATAATTTAAATATGGCAACAGGAACGTTTTTTTAATGTTATAGCAGGCAAACGAACTGGTGTTTCACCTGATGTTAAGTGATCGCCACCGTCCATAGACACTAACAACACCAGATGAGTCGAAAGTGCGTTGCCAGCCTGAGTTTGGGGGAATGGGGAGAGGAGAAGGAAGGGGAGGTGCTCCTCCGGCGCTCTCCCTGACTGAACGAAACGTAAAATTGCAAGCACTGTTACTTCACGTCGGTTTTCTATGAAAGGGTGGTACTACCCCGGGCGACCCGACCCATTCATGCTGGAAACAATAATAGCTTCAGCTCTACCACCTACTAAATGTAACTTCTATTACTGGTTTTATGCATTACATTTAAAGATGCCAACAGGAACGTAGTAAATAAGATCATTACCACTTGGTATTATAATGTAATCAAAGAAGATAATTATTAACGGGACTCTATTAGTTCATACTACCATAGAAGGTTTGTCTTCCTTTCAAATTATGGAACATTTATATTGGAAAGGTGTCGTTTGTAGGTTTTTTGTACAGTTTATGCGTACAATATTGCAAAATTTTACGGCGTTCCATAAAGCATGAATGCGTATGAGTGCGTATAATAATGTACCTTAATTTTGGTTTATATTTCAGAGGTCAAATACTTCGAACAAAATCTCGTCGACGGTTTTCACACCTCCGACTCCGGAATCGGCAGGGTACACCAACTTTTTAAAGAATCTCTAATGGTATTCTGTATCGAACGGTAACATTTCGCTGGCGTTGCATCTGCGAAATCATTATTAACTGGTTTAAAACTGCTTCCCACGTAAAGTTATAGGAATCCTTTACACTTCTGAGATCAGTTACTTATGGAAAAACAAAAGTGTTTACGTGTGTATATAAACTGAAGAACAACTGAAAGATCAAATGATGTTGGAGATTATCTCATTTTATACTATTATCAATATTAGTATAAATAAGTAATCGTATGTTTCTTTGTTTAATAAAACATGATCGCATTAACATCTAACAAAATATTTACGAATGATTAACAAAATTATGATCAAAGTAACGTAGACCTGACTTAATTAGAAAACTTTTTAATTATGACACTTCTTAATTCTCTTTACTACTCGTGTTTTGTATGAAGTATCAAAGAGATACTTTGTAGTTCAAATTGAGAAACACGAGGCTAAAAAAATAAGTATTGTATTTGTGTGTAGGTGTTGATAAACTTTGACATGATTGTTGTGATAATAGTAATTAATGTTTTATAACGCTATTAGTAACGGTTGTTTATTACTGAGGTGTCGGAACATAAATTTGATGAAGTGGAAGGGCATATAAAATAATAATTCGAGGTCAGCTCAATTAAATATATTTATTGTAGCACGATAAAATGACTGCACTGTGCCTCATGGTAAGCACAGTACAATCCAAAAACAATGGCGACCACCGAGTGACACACTATCCATCGCCGGTCGCCGCTGTCATGCCGGCCTGCGAAAAGCTGGATATGCACAGGCTGATCCCGAAACGCGACCCGCAGAAGTGAATCACTATGACGGGCTTTTTCGCCATATACATGGTGGTTGCGAGCCAGTCAGGCTGTAAAACTCTATCACCCCGCTTTCGCCTTTGCCTCGTTCGTTATTCGGCAGGGTGCACCACGTGCAGGTGAGGTTGGCTTGGGTGTCTCAAGTCTTAGATGTTGTTCGACACCCCTTACACCCAATTAATATTAAATCTTGGGGAAGAACAAAAGATCATATGATCGGAGTGAGCAAATGCCTCGTGTTTCCAGACCAGTGTGTATCCCATCTCTGTAGTTACCAGTTGCGGTCTCATCAGTTCTTCTAGCTAGTAAAGACTTACCTTTTGTTAATTCCTGTGTACAATTGAAAGTATCTGTTTCCATACATGTATTCACTCAGTTTTATTAATCATATGAATATAGATATGATAGGAAAAGAAAATAATTTATGACTGTCGGGATCATGTAATCTTTCTATTAGTGAAATACCTTTAGGATATCGCTTCCAAAATAGACATTCACAAACTTCATCTCCTTACAATATTTGCCTAGATACACACAAAATGTATTTATGTCATTTATGTTTGCAATTTATGTCAGTCCTGTAGCGATATATATCTTTTATGTATCTAGAGTTTGATTTAGCAGATTTTCATAAAAATGTGAGCGAACCCAGGCTTAATCAATGATTCATAATCAATCTACGAATGCTTTTTTGAACTGTATTAATTCTAACTTTTGCCCAGAAACTAAACTGATATTAAGTGATGCGTAATTATTAAATAGTAATACGATAAAACTGGGATGGGTGTTTTCATATGCAGCTGCCAGAAACTTATCTACAGGTGTTTGGAATCAGATTTTTTTACTTAAAGTTGGCAACTAGCCAGGCAGCTTTAGAAGAAGCTTTGCCATCATACCATGTTTTCATCAGAATGTTTTGCTTAACTGAAAGTCCTGGCTAATTGCGGGATTTGAACTAACGTTTACTAAGTTATGACAACGATTTTATTTAAACTCTTATAAAATAGTGTATATTAAACACTAACTCAAAGAACTTGTTGTATGCTCTGAACATAATATTAAGTTCGGACTTGCGAACAATACAGTCAATAGTTTAACACAAACAAAGATAAGGTATTATCAAGGGAATTTAAATTGTATGGATGTTGTACATATAATGAACTACCTGAATTTGTATTCTATGCACCTATATTTAAAGCGGTCAAAAAGATTGGCGAAATGATAACTGTAGGAAAAAAAGAAGTACTTGGAATCAGGACGCATGAATTCATATGTTAATTTAAGTTAGCAAATGTGGTTCACAAGGACGGACTATAGTAATTCTACCGTTCTTTCTGTCCTATTAGAAACATGGTGTAGTCATAAATATTTTGGGTATATGTTCTACGTAGTAATTAGGACAACCTTCTGTCTTATCTCCTCCACTAGGCTACGTTTGAGGCATCATCTTTGGGAAACGTGTACTCCATTTTATTCCGATATTTTGCCAGTATATTGGATGTAGTTAGATATTAAATTATAATATTTCCATTTAGGTTTGAGTATGAATCGGGATATTATTCACCGAGTCCCGTGTGGGCGTCACCTGGCTTTCTTTACTGTAGCGGCTACGACGAAAAATGTAACTTCAAGAAGCGTTGATGAAGAATACCGATAACAACAGACACTAGGATGAATAATTAATTATAGTTAATTTAAATTATTTACTAATATATAATTGTTACATTATTTAAGTTTTAATTGCATGCTTTTCAATAATTCTATTTACTTAATAATTGTCGTATGATATTTATAATTTGATTAAATTAATATTCAAATTATTAATTGTTTATACTTGATTCTAATGAGAAATACGAAACTAATGGCTTTCAGTGCGATTATCTATTCATAAATATAGTACTGTCTATATTTGACTATTATCGATATTGACTGTTCTTTCGATGGTCTGCAAATAATACCCATACAATAAGGTTATTAACTATGAACTAGCTAATCTGATTTCGAAGGTTATTAATGAGTTTCTGGGACGGGCATTTCACGGGAAGTTCCGGAACTTTCCAACAGGAACTGTACTACAAGTTTATGGATTACTTTACTCATTAAAATATTATGATTTGGTAAACTGATCTCTACGCACCAAATTTGGTTTGATCTTCCCACGCGTGTAATGTTGAAGCGATGATGGGTCATTGTTTAATGTGTTCGAAGACTGCGTCGTTCTATGAAATCATCATGATGGATAGCCTGGTGGTAGGGTTTTTTCTAAAGCCATAGACCAGTAGCTACCAGCAACATTTTTCGTCAAGCACCTAAGGGTGTGCACCAACAGCTGCACATAAGAACTAGTCCCTCTAGTTTTACCGTGTTTACCATCTTGGACTACATCGTCATTTAACATCAGTTGAGATTGCGGTCAAACGCCAAAACCTATAAATATTTAAAAAGATCTACACAAATCAAGTCAAATCAAAAATACTTTATTCAGCTTAGGCCCTAATAACCCACTTATGAACGTCAAAACTACCACCGGTTCGGAAAACAACCCAGTCATCGAGAAGGACCGACAAGAAACTCGATTGGGTACATCTTTTTAACATATTCCAATACATCATACAATCGTTTTTAGTGGATGCCAGAGAGGAGTCAATTCCAGACATCACCATCGTTCACATATTGATCTACTCTATAATAGCCTTTTGACACCAAAACCCGCTTGACGTGGCGCTTAAACTTACAGTAAATCACCCGTAAATCAACTTTGAGACATTATTGTAAAACCTAACACTGTTACCTAAAAACAATTACTGGGTTTTGCTGAGCCTGAAACTTGAGACGTCCAGTGTGTTACAGTTTCTAGTATTTAGATTATGCCGGTCTTTTATTAAATGCAGTTTTTCAAAGTTTACACATATGAATAAAATTGAAGTAACTATTGTTAATTCCTTTAACTGTCTATAACCCATTTATTTGACAAATCATCATATATATATACTACATAATAATACGTGAAGCCTAAACTTTGTATCCCTTTTTAACGGAATTTGGCGAACAGATGTACGTGAAATTTGGCATAGTTAAAGTTTATATGGAGGAGAAGTGCAGAAATTTTATATAAAATGCATTAGAAGTACATTCAATTAATTAAAATATGCATTACTCACACTAATGCTTCAATTTTACACAACATATACACACATGTAAATAAAAAAGACATTTTGACATAGTGTCAATAAAGGACTTCAAAAAAGGTTGTGAAGGAGGTTGCTTTGCTCGACTGTATGTATTATTTTACTCTTACGTTCCAATTACCCTTTTTCAATCTACATTCCACAATGATATTAACCCTAATAAAATTCAAACTTAAAAAAATCAATGAACTATGGTCGAATGTAGACCACTGGGCGCCCACTAGTATACAGAAATGTAGACCACTTCTGAGAGTATTATTAGGTTGGAGCTAAATAGTAATGATACATTTTAACAGAGGTAACTTGAAATCGGTGAAAAAGAAAAGAAAGAAAGAAAGAAATACTTTATTGTTGGAACAACCATACAGTTAAATTACACAAACTAATTAGACAGAAAAAAAAATACATTTTAAAAATGAAAAAATAGATGTCCAACAATTGACGAACCCATTCAACAAAAATCTGCAATACTGTACTGTACTGTAACTGTACGTACTGTAACAATACTAAAGGTCTTACAGGTTAAGTATGGATGACAAAGTTAGAATGAAGAAAATAAAAGGCAGTCCACATGATGTTGTTCCAAAAAGAAACATAAGTGTAAGTCATAGAAACCAGCTATTGGATTAGTAGAATAATAGGGTTTATGCTTTCTAAAGACGTTTTTGTGGGGTTTTTATCAGCTTGTCTATTGACACTGGATTTTCTTTGGTGATCGCAGACAAGAAGAATTATCTACCTATACATACAATAAAAATGAAGTATATGTATATTATATCAAAATAATATTTTTTAAGTAAAGGACATGAAAGTAAGTTGCTTATAAAAATCTAATTTAAAAAAAAAATGTCGGTCTGTCTGTTTATTTGTTCCGGGTAATCTCCGAAACGGCTGGACCGATTTTACTAAAGAGTTTATATAGTTGATTAAAGAACTTCTTTTTTTTTAGTTCCATGAGAGGCTAACGAACATGCCAGTCACCTGATGTTAAGTGATCACCGTCGTCCATAGACACTAACATCACCAGGGAATTCGCTAATGCGCTGCCAGCTTGTGTTTGGGGGAGGAGACGAGGAGAGGGGATGGGATTGGGGAGGGGAGGTGGGCCTCCGGCGCTCTCACTGACAGAACGAACAATGCAAGCACTGTTACTTCACATCGGTTTTCTGTGAGAGGGTGGTACTACCCCGAACGAGCCGACCCATCCATGCTGAAACCGGTAATAGCTTCAGCGTGGCTCTCCCACCACTAAAAATATGTTGCTGATGGTAAATCTCATCAGGCACACTGTTAGTATTTAGATATTTAATTTACAAGTTGTTCACATTCTGTTACATTAATATAATTTAAAAAAAAACGCCTGTGGGGTAGCGGGCATTATCTAATATTAATAATAAAAATTAATAAACAAAAACAGATATACACAAAATAAATTTGATTTATTCAATATAAGGCGTTCTGGACGATTTGCAACATAGTTTATTAACGGTGGATAGGCAGAATCCCTTTGTTCTGTTGGTAGCCGCCACTTGCCTCTTGATGACCATGCACGGAGTGAGCGCCGAGATTATTGTATTTCTCCAACTGTTCAGCCCCACCTTTGTAGCCTTTTTGTAAGAATTCACCCTAAAGATGACGAAGAACAATAAATAAAAAAGAAATCTTAGTAAAATCCTTATTTAAACTCGGTTTCTGAATCATATTATGGTTGGAAAAAAAAAACATTAAAGAAACAATAAATGAATGTGCTCCAAGCTCCAACTAGTAACGCATAACTAACTTATAACCTACTAGCTCTTGCTCGTAATTACGTTTGCGATAACGTATATATGGTCTGACTTTCCGAGTCAGTATATTGCATCTGGTATACAGTATATGTAATATAATTCCTCACGCAAATATATAATCTAGCTGCAATATTTAAAAAAATCTGACCATGGAAACATTATTATAAAAAAAGCACCTGACATATCTTTATATATAATACTCCGGTGTGTGTGTGGTCTCCTCTTAAATGGCTTGGTAATTTTGATAAAAAAAATTCTACTTGGATACATTTCATGATATGATAGGATAGGATTTTTTTATATATTCCTATCATATACTTATTATATAGTTTTTTTCTGCCTCTCTCATATAATAAGATAGTAATCTGAGTGTTTATTATTCCAGTAGGTACTTGTCAAAAATTTATTAATATAATTATGCACATCTATAAATTACTACATCTGCCTACTGAGTATATTAGTGCAATGTAATCTAAAAATGAACCAGATGGTTATTTAAATTATCTCTGTTGTTCTTTTTATAATTGAATAACATTTAGATAAGTTGTCATGAAGTGACAAACGAAATATTTAATTAACTCACCTTATTTCCTTTGGTATCATCAATTTTGTGTTCAGAAACGTGATGACCTTCCTTGCCTTGAGCATTGGCATCCAAAACTTTCTCTTCATGAGCGCCTTTGAAGCTTTGTTGAGCATTTTCTCCGAAGGAGCCTGCGTTTTGTCCAGCTACTTTATGATCTGCTTCGTCGTGAGCCTCATCGTAGAAGCTTTCTGTTTTTTCTTCCTCATTCTTGCTACTGGATGACTTGAAACCTTTGCTTACATGTCCTTTCTTGTGGCTTTTTGCTTTTTTCACTTGTTCTTCGTTTGCACCTAATATGGATAAAATATAGTTTTAGTTAATGTTTTCGTCAAATATATCAAATAAGTATTATATATCACGTTGACAGCAATTTTTATACATATTTTATGTTTACAATACAACTAAGAGATGCTTATTATATGATTTATATATTATTACCTTGCTTATCAAATTTTTGTCCACCCTCATAAAATTTCTCATCGCCGGCAGCTTTCTTCTTAGCTTCTTCGTCTTTATAGAAACTGGATTCTCCTTTCTCAGCTTTGGCAGCTGCGGCGGCTTGTTGGAAACCTTCCTGACCATGTTTTGTCTCTTCTTCTGCTTTCTTTTCTATTTTTTCTACATTTTCTCCAGCTCCTTTTTTTTGTGCAGCGTCATATGCGTTTTTATCCACGTAACCACCTCCTACTTGACCACTAATAAGTGGATGATATAGAAGACCCCCTCCAAGGCCCCCTCCAAAGCCTCCTCCGTAACCACCACCTAGACCAATTCCACCGACTCCTAACCCACCAATGAGTCCAGGATTTATTAAACCAACACCATTTCCCACACCAACACTTCCGGCACCAAGTCCCAAACCACCAACCCTGCCAAGACCGATTCCAAGTCCTTGGCCGAGGCCAATACCTCCTAATCCTATGGCACCGTATCCTAAACCTTGATTCAAGCCAATTCCGCCAGCGCCTCCGACTCCACCTATACCAGTTACGGTATTCAACACAGTTGAAGCAGCTCCTTCGTAATGTTCAGGATAATCTTCACTTTCTTCCACCTCATAACTGTTTGATATAGGTAAACCAGTCTTCGGGTCAGTTTTTATAGCATCTAAGCGTGTTCTAATATAATCGTACGGAGTTTTCTCTTCAGAGAATTCAACTTTGTGAAAAATCGCTTCCGACAAGCCGACTACAGCGAAGATTAAAATCGCAAACATCTTGGAATATTACCGTCACTGCACTAATGTCATTTTGCTGTTGCAATTGTTATTTATAGTTCTAATAAATCGCTGGAACGAAAGCTTATGATAGTTTTCACGCTGCGTCTGGAATCCGTGTCTGTCGTTTCCTTCCTGTGGTATTGTTTAGACTGGCCTAATGAAAACGACACTGTTAAAATAAAACAATACGTTTGTCCGAAGACCTTGCTTTCCAGTTCATTGGTGTCAACAGTGGGGCGTAGTTTTACGCAACTGACAAACGGGTGACACTTTTTCTTAATGATTTCATACTTTGCCCACCGTCGTTGGAAAATTATGTAAGCAGAATTGATTCAATAAGAATGCAATATTTTACTGGTACTTGTATAAGCACACTACGTAATCTGATACGTTTTATGAAATCGTATTTTTTAGACTGACTTGTGGAATTTTTCTAATTTAAAATAAGTAAGTTTCAATATCTATATCTGACATAAACATACATTGAATGAGTCTTTTGATTTGCTCCTTTTGTTAAGATTTTTGTCAGTGTGAAGATGTTATTTGTCGACAGAATTTCGTCGACATACTGTTTATTGGAATGCATAATGTACAAAATAATTTATATCTGTACATATAATAGGAATCTAAATTTCACGTGTCTGTATTTATTGGATTTTTGTAAAAAAATGTATTGCTAGTGTCTAGGAAAAAGTAATATATTATATTTCAAGCATCTTTAGGTATGTCTATCTGTTTGTTGTTTGGACACGCATCACTGCTCGCATACTGTGTTCAAGATAAAACCTTAACAAGAAGATCATAAAGCATATCCTCGAGTAACATTTAGTTTTTGTTTCAATAAAATCGGTTCATTCTATGAAAAGTTATTGCTATTTGAATGACGGCTCGATATTACTTATGAATAGAAAAGAGTAGGTAAGTAAATGTAATTCAACCTCTTACAAAATAAAATATTAAAGCTAGGTATAATGTATAAATAATATCTAAGGCAAAGTAAACGAAAGACTGTTATTGCATTAAATTCAACGCGGGAGAAGTCGCGGACACAGCTAGTTAATTATAAAGCGGTAGATTAAAGAGATGTGATTGTAATTTTGTTAATCTATGTTTCCATATAGATTTTCACGGTGGTAGTGTTTTTTTTCATCTCGCTTGGATAGCCAATATATATAATAGCTTGAGTTGAAATTCTGTGGGTGTCGCGGCAGCTACATTTGAGAGCCAGTTCGTTTAATTTTATCGTGCTTACTGTCTTGGACCACATTGTCATTTAGCATTATGGTCAAAAGTTAAAACCCGTGAAGTATAAAAAATATACTTTCACCCATAACTATTACCCGTAACTGCGTGTATAATTTTTTTATTGTAGCACGATAATATTACTGCACTGTGCCTGATGGTAAGCACAGTATAATCTAAAAACAACGGCGACCACCAAGTGACACACTATCCATCGCGGGTCGCCGCTGTCATGCCGGCCTGCGAAAACCTGGATATGCACAGGCTGATCCTGAAACGAGACCCGCAGAAGTGAATTACTATTACGGGCTTTTTCGCCATATACATGGTGCTTGCGACCCAGTCAGGCTGTAAAACCTTACCACCGCGCTTTCGCCATTGCATCGTTCGTTATTCAGCAGGTTGCACCACGTGCAGGTGAGGTTGGCTTGAGTGTCTTAAGTCTTAGATGTTATTCGACACCCCTTAAATCCCTTAACATGGAAGGTTTAGTAAACAGGGGCTGGAATAACCAATTGGATAAACAATTATCTGTTAAGAATATTATCTATTCAGGTAGATATTTTAGGTTTTTGTGAAAAATATTGTTGCAGGTGTCGTGGAACAAGAAATAAAATATATTTCAATCATTTTTAGAAATAAATGTCTGTCTGTCTGTTTGTTTGATCACATGTCACTGCTAAAGTACTACGTTCCCGATAAAATCACCAAGGAAATCTTAAGCATATTCTTTATTTTATATAGCATATTCTAACGTTTATGTCATGATTTCATTAAAATCGGTTCACTTTATCAAAGGTATTTTTCATATCAAAGGTGTATTTTTAATGACGAGGCGACTTAATTACAAGAAGATAAGCAAATGGACTTAATACATTCAGATGATTTTATTAATCAATGTTTTTTATCACACTTTTATTAGCTTCACCTGTTGTTTGTAACCGACTCCTTTGAGCTCGATGTTGTCCTACTTTGAACGATCAGATTTAATTCAAACTTTGCACACCTGTCAAAGGTCGATGGAGTAATCCGGTGAAGCTGTGAAGACCCTGCCAGGTCAATAGCGTAGTCAGTTAGAGAAAAAAAAAATATTCAAAGGTCGATGACAATGCAGTAATCCGAAAAAAAAGTTAAAAAAAATAACTAAAAAATGAAAAATAAATAATATTCTGTTTAGTTGGATTTTTTTATGAAAGCGTGTTTTTTTAGTTTTTTTAAACTATTATTTATTACATTACGTTTCACGCGGACGGATTCGTGCTCACACTTAGCTAATTACCTAATATGATATTTTATCAACTCGATAGAACTCTCAAAATTTGTGTTTACGTATAAAATAAGCTTTCAAGCCTGCAATAATCACCGGTCGTAATTAAAAATTATAGTTAATTGCTTAAACCGATAAACTAAAAATATTACGAAATACTTATTAAACATCTTATTAATTTTGTACGTGAATTATCAACGATTTTAACCTTGGTTCAGTTTGGACGATTTCACGTCATTGTTTTCTCACGGTCCAAATATATGTCGAGGGCTCCGATAGAGGTTACCGTCCAAGCATTATATTAGGTGTCAAATTGTCAATCAAATGAGTAATAAATCACAGTCTATAAAGTACAGTATTTTTTTAAATAAAAGGTATTTGAAACATAATCTGGTATTTTTTCATTGACACGTTTTAGACAACTTTTTTTTGAATAGAAAGATATTTTTTAAGTTATACTTCTTTTGACGCGTTAGGGAAAAATGATGAGAGTAAATTGTTACGATACGCGCGCACACCGTCACGGAAAACCGACACCCTGAAGTTATTACGATGCGCGCGCACACCGTCACGAACCCTGAAGTTAGCTATAGTCAATTTGTTTCTTTGTATTTCTTTATATTAAAACTTTCAATGTATTAAATACCTTTTTTCTATAGCGATTGTCGTTTTTTCTACAAACGTAGAATAAGGCGAAAGATAAAAATTTGGAAAAGATTTTTATCTTGTTACTCCAAAGAAGTATAACTTCTAACGCGTGTACATAAATACACGCACACTTTTTTTCAATTAAATCTGAACTGACAAATCTATTAATCTTTTTTCCTACATTTTCACATTCCATTGCAAATCAACTGTGTTAATCGGTTTAATATACAAATTTCTATGACAGTTTTAAATAAATATAATTTCAAATAATGTGTTGCCATTAAAAATTGTTCCATATGAAAATAAATCAAGGGTTTTGGTTTAGCTTAGTTGTCAGATATAAAATATATGTTCAGGTTGGTGAGGCACACATACTGGTGCATAAGTGTGTCTTATGTGTGTATTAAATTAGTATGTGTGGATAGTTAGCTTAGGTAAATTCACGATATTTTCATAGAAAATTCAAGTCGAGGTTCGGTCACTCTGGCATCCTTGATCTTGTTGCTAAGCAGCGACGTGCCTTAAATGTTACAGCGGTAGTCATTTTTTTTTATTAAATGCCCAAAATGTATTAAAGCTTCATTGCGATTAGTTAAGTTGTATAGAAAGGAATGGCCAAATAAGGAAACATGCATTGTTATAGTAGATGTATTTTTGTTATGTTATGTTTTGATGGTGGTAGAGCCACGCTGAATCTATTATTGATTTCAGCATGAATGGGTCGGCTCGCCCGGGGTAGTACCACCCTCTCATAGAAAACCGACGTGAAGTAACAGTGCTTGCATTGTTGCGTTTCGCTCGGTCAGTGAGAGCGCCGGAGACCCATCTCCCCTCCCCTCTCCTCTCCCTTTCCCTCCCCTAACCTTTCCCTCCGAAAGATGGCAACGCACTTGCGACTCCTCTGGGGTTGTTAGTGTCCATGGATGGTGGTGATCACTTAACAGCAGGTGACCCACATGTTCGTTTGCCACCTATGACATAAAAAAAAAAAAATGTATTTATTGTTAAATTGATCCAAAGCTTGCTTGCAGGATACGATAACACCAATTATATTAGCTGGCAATACACGTCACACTGCACCTCACAAATTCATTTATTATGCGAGGTATCTTTATTTGTTCTTTCTTTATTAGTTAGTTCAAATCAAAACTCCAATATCCCCAAATATATGCGCGCGTTTGTGCGGTACATGTAAAGGTACGCATATGTGTGACGCTAATGTACGCATATACTTATAGGTAGCTCACATGATTAGTTATATTTAAATTCGTGCAATTTGTATGCAAGAGAACGCATATCATACCATTAGCTCGGCCATTTCGACACCCTTGAGCTAGTTATTATTTCGGCTGAGTGCTGTCCGCGCTCGCTCTACAACCTAGCAAAGCTATAAAGGTTCTTCCAGGCGACAGCGTTAACGGATTGAAAAAAAAAATATCCAAAGTCAGGTCTACCTAATAAATTCAAGAATAAATGTTTCAAAATCTCTATGATATTGGAAAATAAATATAAAACTATGATAACGTTTAAAAAATTACGAAACTTGTAAAACGTTATAGTTTTTGCTCATTTACTAGCTGATACCCATGATATTATAAGTTAAAAGGTGTAGATACGTTACCTACATGATGTTTGACAAAACAAGTGGCACGATAACGCACACATACGTAAATTAATATTGTAACGCCACAGATAAAATATAGAAAATGGCATATTATTAATATCGGTGATGAAAAAGGAATACATATTTATATGTTCCTTAGATCTGCCCATCAAACATAAAGAATAATCAAATCAGACATGATATTTTGCTTTGTTTCTTTCACATCTGTCATTTCTTTGCGTAATACTTTTTGGTTTCATAATATTTTATATTTTTTGAAAAATATTAATTCATTCCTGGTAATAGTAATATATCATGTAGGTGGTAGAGCCACGCTGAAACTACTACTGGTTTCAGCATGAATGGGTCGGCTCGCTCGGGTAGTACCACCCTCTCACAGAAAACCGACCTGAAGTAACAGTACTTGCATTGTTGCGTTGCGTTCGTTCTGTGAGAGTGCCGGATACCTACCTCCCCTCCCCCACCCCACTTCGCCACTTCCCCACTCCTCCTTCTCTCAAACGCAGGTTGGCAACGCACTTACGACTCTTCTGGTGTTGTAAGTGTCTTTGGACGGTGGTGATCACTTAACATCAGGTGACCCACCTATTCGTTAGGCTCCTATGATATAAATATATATAATAGTAATGTGAATAAATAAACTATAAGAAGTTTTGCTTGCATAGTTTGTGCAGTATCTCATATCACAGAATTGTGTTTGCCATAGTTTTGAGGCATTTTATGAAACGATCAGTACACGACACGGTTCCATTAACGCTGACACGATACTAAGATCATGTTTGCTAGCTAGCCGAGTTTTAACAAGACGCTGTTGAAGCGCTTATGGCGTATCTACAGCTTTTTACTTATAATATCATTGGCTGATACCCGTAAAATATACTTAAAAGTATCCAGGAAAATGGCTTGAGTTATCTATAGTGAGTCTATAGTGAGAGAGTCTTGAGTGATAGAGTCTATCTCTTATAGTTTTTTTATTGAAGATTTTTTTTAGCGATATCTTAGAAAATAAATGACATATATGATTGTTTTGTTTTTAATCGAAAGTTACTGAGTTTATCTACCACAATAGTAATAACTAGCCTCTGCCCGTGACTTCGTCCGCGTGGAATATGTACTTTGGGTGAACGCTAACACGTAGTGGAAGCTCTCTAGAGGAAAACATACCCTGATTTTGAAACATTCTTCATTGGTGCTCCGCTCCTATGGGTCTTAGCGTGATGATATATATCCTATAACTTTCCCCGATAAATGAGCTATATAACACTGAAAGAATTTTCAAATCGGACCAGTTGTTCCTGAGATTATCTCCTAGAACGTCACAACTTTACCTCTTTATAATATTAGTATAAATTTAATTTAGTCGCTATTTATTAAGGAATGGGTTTTTACTTTGTAATTACCTCAATTATAATAATAAAAAAGCGTGATATATAGAATTACGTGCAAAATAAAGTCCACAATAATATCTTGTTTCAATTAATGTGTAATGTAGTCAAAATTTAAGTAAACTAAATTAGAAAGTGTTTATAATTATTTGACAAATAAAAAAAATACAAAAGCAATCGGCTGAATTAGGAAATAATTTTATTGATGGAAATCATGCCGTTGTCATAATGGAGGGGATTTAGCAGGCGGTTTAGCGGTCGGATTTTGGTTAAAAAGATACCCAAAGGAAGCTGCTGCCCATTCGTTGGTTTATATTAATTAAATTTAAATTAATTTCTAGTCGTGTTTTAGGCACCAACAGGTTGAGATGAGACAGGACGTTATTATTCTAGATCGGCCACACACACTAATAGTATACGTCTTTTGATCAAATGGATGGATTGAATTATGCCATGTCATTTAGATGTAAAATAAAAACGATTTATGTCTATAAATAAAGCGCCTTATTTAATTATTATAGCAAAATCTCACAAAGTCTGTTGAAAGTTAATACTAACAAGTATCTGTTAAAATCAAAAAGTTGAGTTATAGTAGGCGTTAGAAGTTTAACGTAGATTGTTAAACTTGTTTATAACAATTTATTTATTTTATTAAATTTGCGATGGCTTGGTTATTACTTGTTATATTAATTTTCACAGAACTTTCAGTTGAAGTTGTTTTATTTATGTTCGTTTACATTTTTTAATCTATTATATAAAATAGATATCGAAATGGATGCCAACTCAAAATGAGCAATGGGAAATTATTTATTACTAGCATCTGCCCGCGACTTCGTTCGCGTGGAATAGTTACTTTGGGCTAACGCTAACACGCAGAAGCTCTCAAGAGGAAAAATTACCCCGATTTTGAAACATTCTTCATTGGTGCTCCGCTCCTATTGGTCTTAGCGTGATGATATAGAGCCTATAACCTTTCTCGATAATTTTTTATATTATTTAGCACGACAAAATGACTGCACTGTGCCTGATGGTAAGCATAGTACAATCCAAAAACAATGGCGACCACCGAGTGACATACTATCCATCGCCGGTCGTCACTGTCATGCCGGACTGCGAAAAGCTGGATATGCACAGGCTGATCCCGAAACGCGACCCGCAGAAGCGAATCACTATGACGGGCTTTTTCGCCATATACATGGTGGTTGCGACCCAGTTAGGCTGTAAAACCCTACCACCCCGCTGTCGCCATTGCCTCGTTCATTACTCAGCAGGGTGCACCACGTACAGGTGAGGTTGTCTTGGATGTCATTCGACATCCTTTACACCACCAATGACCCAAAATGAGCTATATAACACTGAAAGAAATTTTCAAATCGGACCAGTAGTTCCTGAGATTACCCCCTACAACGTCACAAACTTACAAACTTTACCTCTTTATAATATTGGTATAGAAATACTTTATAGTGGTTCTTGTGGTTATGTTTGATGTTAAATTACAATGGGGTTTAAGACGGTAGATACGCTAAACCTAGAGGGAGTCTGGTTCTCGAGTGCAGCTGTCGGAACATACCTATAAGTGTTTCACAATAGACTTTTACTTGAGGATCTTAACTAACTAGTTGCTACTTAGATTTTCGTTACTGAAAGCCCCGCTTCGTTCGTGAGGATTTGATCTTGGGTTCGAAATACGTTAACTATTAAGCTATTAATGCTTCAGCATAACACTGATTTTCAAATCAACTTTAACCAACATGTTTTTTTTATGTCAAAATCCGGCAAACGGACAGGTGGGTCACCTGATGTTAAGTGATCACCACCGTCCATAGACACTAGCAACACCAGGGGAGTCGCAAGTGCGTTACCAGCCTGTGTATGCGGGAGGGGTAGAGAAGGGAAAGTAGGTGGAACTTCGGCGCTCTCACTGAGCGAACGAAACGCAACAATGCAATCATAGTTACTTCACGTCGGTGTTCTGTGAGTGGGTGATACTACCCCGGACGAGCCGACCCATTCATGCTGAAACTAGTAATAGCTACAGTGTGGCTCTACCACCTTCAAACAACTACCATCTCTAATACAATTAGCATCAAATACATATGATTGGCACCAGCCCGACTGCTTCACCGTGTTTCTTTTTTCTGTATTGTTACAAAGAGTATCTTGTGTCCTTCTTTTGATATAAAGTAGCAAACACTTTTTTTTTTTTTTCGAAACTGACTACGCTGTTTACGTAGCAAGGTCTTAACAGCTCCACCGGACTAAGTAGCAAACAGGCATGAAGCACATCTGACGTTATGTAGTTACGCGCACATACTATGTACCATTACTCAACTAAAACCTGTTCATTACCATAACTAAAAAAAGATTCGATGTGTACGCAGGCAGATTTTTATTAACATTTAGTGCATGTATTTTATTGTTTTTTAGTATTTCCGCTTGTTTTTATTTTGATTTGATAGTTGTGGTTATTTTTATACCATTAAAAAAAAAAAAAAAATAAGTATTTTATGGTGTTGATAGATGCATTGTAAGAAATCATCTAAATAAAACATCCTCCGGATAAAACGTTGAGAAGATAAGAGTTTACATGCATGCCAATTGATGAAATTGGTCAGAAGGTATAGCAAAAACGATTAGCTGGTAAAATTATTGCGTGGTCACAGTCGTTGGCCCTACGAGAATAATAGTACATGAACGTAGAGGCGAGTGGTGCAGTAGCAACCTAAGGGGTAATGGGAAGACATTTTTCACCATAATATATAGGTTAATTTTTATTTAAAAAGATTTTGCACAAACCAACCATGTATGTACTTGATGGAGTACCTGGATAGTTTGGATTCACAGTTGGAAACGGTAGGTATCGCTCCAATCGAGTTCTAGGTTTTTAAGATTTTTGCGTTTGGAAATATAATTGAAATTAGCAGTAATCAATTTAACGCAGACGAAGTTACGCAGTTCTGCTAGTTTTATTTAATAGATGTAACAATATATTTCAATTTACAACCTAACACAGTAAGTAGGTAAGGAACCTTTGAAACTTTACAGTTGTTGGAAGCGTTATCTCCAAAATCTCAACAATTTCACTGAAATACCTCGGATGGGATAATATCAACGTAGCTATCTCATTTCGCTTGTAAAATAGCTGCGGATTATAACCGTGACATTCTGGCCTAACTGGAATTTACGACCGCGTTATTAATTTCAAGATCCAAAGTTAATAAATATTATTTCTACAGTATACATTAGTTTTATGATTTACTATTCTTTGCCTTCGGAATCGCTCGCATTAATGTAGATCTTATATATCCTTCAAAAATTATACTTTTTGTCTGGATTGAAGGTACAGCGCGCAACGTGTATGAAAAGTTTCATAACGATCTGTTGAGTAGTAAAGGCGTGAAAAAGGTTTTTTTTTATTGTATCACGGCAAAATGACTACACTATGCCTGATGGTAAGCACAGTACAATTCAAAAAGAATGGCGACCACCGAGTGATACACTATCCATCGCTGGTCGCCGCTGTCATGCCGTCATGCGAAAAGCTGGATATGCACAGGCTGATCCGGAAATGCGACCCGCAGAAGCGAATCACTATGAAGGGCTTTTTCGCCATATACATGGTGGTTGCGACCCATTTGGGCTGTAAAACCTTACCACCCGCTTTCGCCATTGCCTCGTTCGTTATTCAGCAGGTTACACCACGTGCCGATGAGGTTGGCATGGGTGTCTCAAGTTTTATGGTGTTATTCGACACCCCTTACACCCCAAACAAACGAACAAACAAACTCACATTCTCATTTATAACATTGCTTAGAATTATGGTTGTTGTCACAAACGGCGTAAGTTATACGGCTGTTTGCTAATTTGTATTTTTTAATCTTATTTCAATTTGTCACGATGCTTACTTGTTCACAAGTTGTAATAATATCTGTAGACTATTGTTATCTAATCACTACATATTATAAAACAAATTCCCCTACTCGTCTGTCTATCTGTTCGTGATAAACTTAAAAACTACTGAACGGTTATTCATGTGGTTTTCACGGGTATATAAAGTGATTCATGAGGAAGGTTTAGGTATATCATTTGTCAAGGGTTTTTTTTTATAATCAGGACGCGACAACGTCCGCCGGGCCCGCTATTGTTCTATACATATAATAAGAATGCAAATGTAATGTGTCTGCCCTTTTTCGATTTTCGTGAAAAAAATTGTTGCAGGTGTCTAGGAATAAGTAATAGAATACATTTCAATCATTTTTAGGAATGACTGTCTGTCTGTCTATCTGTCTGTCTGTTTGTATGAACACACATCACTGCTAAAGTACTGGGTTCACAATAAAACCTCATAAAGAAAATCACAAAGCATATCCTCGGGAGTAACTTAGTATTTGTTTCATTAAAATCCGTCCACTTTATCAAAAGTTATTATAATTTTAATAGCGCCGCGACTTAAGTATGAGAGAACAGTAGATAAGCAAATGAACTAAATACGTTCAGATTACTTTATTAATCATTGTTTTGTAAATCAGGTTCCACGTTTTATTGGTGGTAGAGCCACGCTGAAACTATTATTGGTTTCAGCATGAATGGGTCGGCTCGCCCGGGGTAGTACCACCCTCTCATAGAAAACCGACGTGAAGTAACAGTGCTTGCATTGTTGCGTTTCGTTCGGTCAGTGAGAGCGCCGGAGACCCATCTCCCCTCCCCTCTCCTCTCCTTTTCCCTCCCCTAACCCTTCCCTCCGAAAGATGGCAACGCACTTACGACTCCTCTGGGGTTGTTAGTGTGCATGGATGGTGGTGATCACTTAACAGCAGGTGACCCAGCTGTTCGTTTGCCACCTATGACATAAAAAAAAAAAAAAACGTGAAGCAAGTCGCGGTACAGCTATATAATATAAAAATCAATGTTTGTTCGTATTCTATGCCCTGCCATACTGTTTCTCCGACTCCAATAAAGCTTTAAATTGCCCAAAAAAATTGCCATAAGTAAGTCTGACAAAATTTTACCATTTGAGAGCTATTTCCACGTGCGCTCCATGAATGGTTAGTTACACGAAAATAATATAATGTTCATCGAAGGGAGAAAACTCATTATAAAGTTACCTTGGGAGAAAACCACGGTAAAAGTTACAGAGGGTGAGGAGACGTCCACATTAAAAATATAATGGGGGGTGGTGGCTTGAGGAAGCGTCTCCTTCACTGCCACTGGTCAGGACCAAGGGCAGAAGGGGCGGGAGATCTGACAATCCATTGCCTGATTTGGTGGACGGGGATACAGTATGACTATGCTATTGCGATCAGTTCGCGATCTGGCGTTTGCACTGGGCCTTGCCTTCGGGGAGTTGCAGTGTATGTTGACGCGGTACTTCATTAGCGCAGCAAGTGGTTCAACGTGGGGTTTTACACACTAACATAGAGTACTAAAACAGTGAGCTGAAGTGTAAGCGGTTTCATAATTCTATGGTTACTAAGGCTCTGACACTACCCACATTTTTCCCGTGTGACTGGGTGTCCCCAATGCAAGATCTGCCTACGTTAAAAAAGTTTCATTATTCATAGTATAATTTTTTTTTTTTTTATTTTAGGGGGCAAACGAACAGGCGGGTCACCTGATGGTAAGTAATCACCGCCGTCCATAGACACTAGCAATACCAGGGGAGTCGCAAGTGCGTTGCCAGTTTGGGGGAGTGGGGAAGGGACAAGTGGCGGGGAGGTTTTTATCCGGCGCTCTCACTGACCGAACGAAACGCAACAGTGCAAGCAGTGTTACTTGACGTCGGTTTTCTGTGACAGGGTGGTACTACCCAGGACGAGCCGATCCATACATGCTGAAACCAATAATAGCTTCAGCGTGGCAGACAATACAAAAACAGAGGCAGTCACGGGTGACTGCTACTGTATTATGGGAAAAAGTGTTATTTTTTATACCTGTTCTTTAACCACGCCTAATCTTAAATAAATTGTGATAATATTTTACACAGAAGTGGACTACTATGTCGTGAACCATTTTTTCTTTATTATTTTATTGCCCAGCGATGCGTGCAGCCAACATTTAGGAAATAACCCATAAAAATACGAATGATATCATTTCCTTTTAAAAGTTTTTTTTTACATACAAAAAAAAAGATTTTGCAAATAACCGTATTAAGTTTATTATTGTGAATGGCGTTCTCGTGCATGACTTATAATTTAAACGGTTATCTACACTTCGCCACTGGACCTCCTAGATGGATTAAGGTCACCACAGTTCTCGGTATTAGACCGCTTATTTCCAGTAAACTATTCTGGCATCCAAACGATACCGAGTTTTCTATATATATTTGGTATTACGAAAAAAGGCAGATCTAACAGTTTTTTTCTATGCATATGAGGTAATGTTCTCAAATTCCATTTAAGAATTAGTCGTAACATGATATTGGAACGAACTTCCTTATCGCGCGTTGTGAAAGGGGGCTAGACGGAAAAAATTCTTACGAAAAGTTGTAACGACACTTTTTGCTATAGTAAGCTATTGTAAGCTGTGCGGCGTGCGCATGTTTCTCTGTCTGTCTCTCTCTCTTATAGAAAGCAAGCCAGATATTTTCATTTCTATTTAGCATTACTAAAATTGAGCCTACTGATTAAGTTTATATAACACTAGCTGACCCGTGCGACTTCGTCTGCACCAAATCGGTTATTACCGGTTTCGATTGTACTTTTAAACGCGAAAAATTTAAATACATCTCAAAACCCGATTGCAGCGATACCTACTGTTTCAAATTGTGAATCCCAACTATCCAGGGACTCACTCAAACATATACCCAGTTGGTATGTGAGAAATATTTTAAAATATGCTTTGAACCCGTTCGCAGCATCACCTACCAGGTCCAATTAAGATAACAAATAACCTACATATATTGCCGATAAATGTCTTCCCAGTAACTTCTGTCCCAATAAGCCTACAACCCGTTCGTAACATCATCTACCGGGTTCAATTAAAAGAAAAACTAACCTACGTATATTGGCAGTAATGTAAAAAAACATTGAGAGGTCCATGGACCTCCAGTTGGAACGTAGTTCCTTTCCCTTTTTTGTAGGCGTTTACTATACGCTCAGTATAGTTTACATTATAAAATATCAAGTTGATAAAGTTAAATTGTAATTTAAACGTTAAAATATATTCAAAAAATAAATAATGACAAATTAAACACTGAATGACATCATAACTATTTTCAACTTGTATTAAAACTTTTTCACACTACATTGTATTAAAGAAAAACATAAATATTAAAAAGATATGAGCAACATGTGTCATCTGTCACTTGCCTGTGACTATTTGTCTAAGAGCTAGGCAACGGTTTCGACAGCGAATTGGCTGCCGGTAAACCTTTACAGGCAAAAATATTGAACTTTATATAATTTTAGAATGTTTTGTTTTTCACTAACTTTTAAACGCTACTAAAACGTGAATTTATTATTGCCAGACATTTTTGATATTAACAATAATGTGCCCGATGCAATTTTTTGTAAATAAAGAAGTATGTTCAAACCATGTTAAGATATCTGTAATTTTATTGAAGTTATATTTCTTTTGGCGCGTTAGGGAAAAATGATGAGAGTAAATTTTTACGATGAACGCGCACACCGTAACAAAAAAATGATGAGAGTAAATTTTTACGATGAACGCGCACACCGTAACAAAAAAATGATGAGAGTAAATTTTTACGATGAACGCGCACACCGTAACAAAAAAATGATGAGAGTAAATTTTTACGATGAACGCGCACACCGTAACAAAAAAATGATGAGAGTAAATTTTTACGTTGCGCGCACACACCGTCACGAAAAACCGACACCCTGAAGTTAGCTATAGTCAACATTTTGTTTCTTTGTATTTGTTGTTTGTATTTCTTTATATTAAAACTTTCATTGTATTAAATACCTTTTTTTTATTGTTAGTGTCGTTTTTTCTACAAACGTAGAATAAGGCGCAAGATAAAATTTTTGAAAAGATTTTTACTTGTTACGCCAAAGAAGTATAACTTCTAATGCGTGTACATAAGTACACACACACACTTTTTTTTAATATTATTTTATTTCAACATAAAAAAGGGTAAATTAAAAATATAATGTATTTTTTTATGTCATAGGAGGCAAACGGACAGGTGGGTCACCTGGTGTTAAGTAATAACTACCGTCCATAGACACTTGCAACACCAGGAGAGTCGTAAGTGCCTTGCCAACCTGTGTTGGAGGGGGAGGAAGCGGAAGGGGAGAGGAGGAAGGGGAAGAGAGGTGGGCCTCTCCGGTGCTCTCACTAATCGAACGAAACGCACTAATGCAAGCATTGTTACTTCCCGTCGGCTTTTTGTTAGAGGGTGGTACTACCCCGGGCGAGCCGACCCATTCATCCTGAAACCAGTAATAGCTTCAGCGTGGCTCTACCCCCTACCAAAACCTATGTATAGAATAACTTAGTTATAACATACCTACAATTCTATATCTCTATTCTATTATGATCGAGTGAATTATCTAAAAATCTATAGTATATGTCAATAAATCTATATATATGTTCTCTATAAAATATCAATAAATCTATGTATAAAACTATTTATAAACTACTTATCGTGTGCGTCGCCAACAAACATTTACATTAACTAATTTCTTTTCTTTCGTTATCCTGGAGAACCCCTTGCGTTTTATGGGTCAAAAAGTATCCTAAATGTAACCTTGTAATGTACAGATTTGGCTTTGTTACAGTTTTATTATAGTATAGATAAATAAATAAATCTTGTCACCTTTGTTTAGCAAAACATTTTTTTATACAATGAAATAAATGTAACAACATAAGTGACAGTTTCGTCTACATAAATGTTTCATACGTGGTCAATAATTACGTACAGAAATGTCATGTAGGCGTAGCTCAGTTGTAACATACGGTGTTTTAAATGTACATACGGTGCTTTAAATGTTTCGACGGAGCCGACGGTTCGAATCACGGTGGTCGTTTGTTTTTGGTATTTTTTTTAAAGTAGCATATGGAAATATAGCTTAATTTTTTAGCTAATCTGTCTGCTATATATAGCACAAAAAAA
>MU158798.1:488620-546276 GCA_015888305.1 Antheraea pernyi
GAAGATACCGCGCAGCACACGTTGTCTGAGTGTGCTGCGTGGGGGGAGCAGCGCCGCATTCTGGCGGCGGCCGTGGGAACGGACTTATCGCTGCCGAGCGTGGTTTCGGCCATGCTCGGCAGCGAACAGGCTTGGCGGGCGATGGCCTCCTTCTGCGAGGAGGCCATCTCGCAGAAGGAGGAGGTGGAGAGGGCCCGCGAGGCAGACCCTCTAAGTGGCCGTCTCCGCCAAAGGAGGACAGGCAGGAGGAGAAGGCGCTTCGCCCAACTCCTCCTGCCACCGTAGCCGGACCTGAGGGGATGGGTCGGGGGGCTCATCTCCTTATTGCACAGGTCCGGCGGACGAAGGGGGGCAGCCGGTGTGTACCCGGTCTGTCCCTCTATAGGTAGGAGCCCGGCGGTCACCTTCCGCCGGGCGGACCGTGGGGGCGGCTCTACAAGGTTGATTAGCTTGAACGATCCCTTGCCGCCCGCTAAGCTAACTATTCATACATATATGAGTTGTAGAAACATATATGTGTACCAAGCATACATACCTCAACAACCCTTATATATATTTCGTATCGGATAATATTCTAAACTATTTCAGTTTGATAAGGGAAAAAAATAAAACCTTCCACCTGCATGTGTAAGCGTGTATGCGTGCACGTGTGTGGAGGTGATATGTGTAATGTTGTCGCAGTGATGTAAGATTTTGTGTCACTGTATCGCGCGAGGGCACGATTGCTCAAATCAATGCCCTTACAGTATAGATAAGGAATCCGAGGAGTAAAGATCCGTGTAAACGAATAAAAAAAATTGTTTTATCGTTTTACAAATTTTTTAACTTTATGTGATTACAAATTTAATTTAGTTTTGTTGCTACACAACTTTGAAAATTAATTGTTAAAAACTAGCATATAGCTATACAGGAGCTGTATCGCTTATTCTATATCTTTTAAAATATACGTTTATTATATTCAATAATTTGCATTAAAATGAAAAATTCATATAAAATTAACACATCTATTTTTTCACTTTCACTTCAAATAGAACTTGTTACAGAAGAATTTATTACAATTATAAATAGTTAGAACATACTTTGCAGTCTTTACCTTTTATCATAACTAATTATGTTAATATTAAATTTATGAAACTAGATATTAAAATTTTTGCCTTTACAATGGGCACAATAACGCGTATATTTGTGGTTGTTAATGAAATGTCAACCTGTCTCTCTGTGTAACAGAGGACGGTATTGAATGTCATTACCAGACACCAGTTACGTTCAGACATTACGGGCTCAGTGTCGACTCTCTCACAGGTGCCTTACGTAAATATATTTTGTTCGTTTATAATTTGTACAAACGTTTGGGGATTGTTTAGGTATTGAAACCTACACTAGAATTAAACCACGTTAATTTATTTATTACTAGCTGTGCCCGCGAAATAGGGAGTGGCTGTGTCATGGACACGGCCGTTTGTTGTACGTGAATACGTCTCGAAACGGGCGATATTTTTTCTATATAAATTATTATTATTTATGTATGTCTTAATCACAAGAAGTACCCCGGGTTTCCATGTTTTGTTTATGTACAGGCACCGTCGTTGATCCATTCGGCCTTATTCACTTTTTTTACGTTGCCGGTACTGCTTGACTCAGTCATATGATGTTTTATGGTAATGTTGGATATAGAAAATAGATTCGAAACTACATTGCCAAACTGTATCCCCCGATTTTGTTATCATTAAATTTTTTGGATATATGCCCCCGTATGGTAGCAAATTTAAAGACGTATTCAAGTCAAAACAGTTATTAATAAAGAATGTATTAAGTGTAGTATATTTATCTAAATTATCTACTTTTCCTTCGTGTACTTAAGTCGCGTCGTCATTAAAATTACAATAACTTTTCATAGTTTGAACCGATTTTAATGAAACAAAGACTAAACGTTACTCGGTTTTATCATGAACGTAGTATTTTAGTAGTGACTTGTGTTCAAACAAACAGATATACAGATAGACTGATATTCAGATTCTAAGACAGATTCTAAAAATGACAGAAATGTATTTCATTGCTTATTCCTAGACAACTGCAACATTTTTTTTACAATTATCTAAAAAGTACAGACACAACCTGAAATAAAACAATACTAAGTTTACAAAACAAACACATTATTTAAACCAAATAATGGATAATCTCTTATATCAATAAAACTTTAGTTCTGTTTGTATATTTTAAAATTTTGGGATAGATATCTATTACACGTCTGTATGTCTGGATTGATTTTGTACATGAATTTAAGTATACCATAGCATACGATAACTTAATGACTATAAAATTATACATTTAGATACCTTAACATATTGACATATAATTTTACCATAAAAAAGATTTATTGTCGTTGTATATATTATAATTTTTTTTTGCATTTCATCTGTTGGGAACAGTTAAGTATATATAATAGACCCATCTAATATCTGGCGTAATTTTTTAAATAAAAATTATAGATCAGAAAGTACGCTAAGAAAAATAACAGTGATGTAGAGAAGAAGTGCGAGGCTTTGTGCCCTAGGATGGTTGGCGGATCGACGCGAACTGTGAATGCTTATGATAAAGAGCTACCATGGCGCGTGGCTCACTAGCGTACTCAATTCATTATACGACAAAGTACTTCAAATTATAATTTATTTAGGGTTACCTAATTGGGTCAAGGTAATTCGACATTTTAAAAATTAGACACAAACCACATAGTTTAGCTTTAGTTTAGCATAGTTTCATATAAATTATATCAATATATGTACACTATACTTATCAAAAACAATGTTAAGAGATTTTTACACGTGATAAGTTTACTAGAAGTATATTATTTTCATAATTAATTCGAAGTGATCTTTCAACGCTTTGTTATTATTATATGTGTGGCGGGTACTGATGTCTCCTAGCATAGACAACTTATCCCTCTAATAACTTATACGTACAGTCAACATACAAATAAATATTAACTCTATTTAAAAAGTTTAAACTTTTTACGATTTAACAGTACTTCTTATTCGAATGTACAGAGGGAGAGTAATGCTTTCCGGGTGTATGTATGTTTATACATATATTTGGCAATTCTTATTAATTTGATGAACTTTTAACATATGTCGTTTTACTTTTTGAATAATATTTAGTTTGAAGTCTGTAATGTTAAAGTAAAACATTTAAAATTTTCGTGATTTGGATGTTTCTTCCATGTGAATAAAAAACATAATTATGAAAGTGATGTCTCAAAATTATTACTACTATGCATTTATGGTCTGGCAACGTCGCGAATGTTAATTTTAATATTAGATGTAATAATTTTCAACGTATGAATCGGTTTATGCAATGTTAAAAGTGCGACGTTGCCAAACTTAATACGGTTTGTAGATAGCGAAGGATGTGTCTCAGAAAATCGATAAGATGTGCGGTCCAACACGTTTCGGTACAAACTGTCGTTATTTTAGATTTTGCGATTTCTGTTGTAAATGGGATACTTATGAAGGGATGAGATTATTTGAAGAGTAATTTTAACTTCGTAGGTTTAACGGCTATATCCATCTGTGACCTGATGTCAAATGTAAAAGAGTATGGTCAACGCTTCCAACTTACCCCTTCGCAAAAGAAACTTATAATTAACTATCCTCAGACAATATTGTGTCTATTTTTGTGGTTTGTTATATATATCTATATGGATTTTTGTAGGTGGTTGAGCCAAGCTGAAGCTATTATTGGTTTCAGCATGAATGAGTTGGCTCGTCCGGGGTAGTACTACCCGACCCACAGAACACCGACGTGAAGTAACCTTGCTTGGATTTTTGCGTTTCGTTTGGTCAGTGAGAGCGCCGGATACCCACTTCCCCTCTCCCTCTCCCCTCCCTTCCCCCTAACCTAAAGACAAGCTGGCAACGCACTTGTGACTCCCCTGGTGTTGCAAGTCTCTATGGACGGTGGTGATGATTTACCATCAGGTGAACCACCTGTTCGTTTGCCTCCTGTGATATATAAAAAATATATATATTACGAGTAAATTTATTTACGATTTTATACGTAAACTTTATATAAATTTCTGTTGACCCTACCCTATTCGCCGACCTTATTATGAGTAGGTTTAATTATCGCAAGCGACCGCAGCACCGCTGGGTTTCCCGTTCAGCGTCGCGTTTGCGTTAGACATGGGTAATATTGTATCTGTTTACTGTGGAAAATTTGTTCACGTTTTGTCATTTAGTCACATTTATTTTACCGTAATGTTTTGAAGGGATATGGGTTAAAATTATCAATTGACTTAGGAACAGGGCGCCCCTAAATATAATATATACTTGTGTATATTAAAATGGTTCAGAGATTACGCACATTTTGTTCAGAAAACTTATACGCTGTCCTCTTTTATTACTAGATAGCTGTACCGGCGACTTCTTCCGCGTGGAATCTTATTTAAAAACAGTCATTAATAAAATCTACTGAATGTATTAAGTCCATTTACTTTTCTCTGGTAATTAAAGGTAGTTCTGGTAGTTAAGTCGACTTAATTACCGACAGATGCTTACTCTGTGTTATTCTTAAGCAACAAACGTATACCACCGCGGATTTTACTATAGGCTATTTAAGATATATTCCGTAGTACATAATTTTGGTGACGTAGCTATACCATCTCAGGTTCGTGACAAATTCTTTGGATCAAGCCCCAGTAAAAAATATCACATTGTAATTTGATTTTAGTAAAACCGAGTTACGTAGTTCGTCTTCTCGTATAGATTTCATTAAATCGTAGGTTCCGGAAATCCTGTAGCCTCCATCAGGACGCAAACCGTTCTACCACCTTATAGTTAGGCCACTGATTTTGATGCATCTTTTCAGCCTGTCTTAGCAAAGTTAAGTTGATCACAACATATTTGCATTCTTCTACTTTCTATGAATAGAATATGGTTGTATAATTAATAAAAGATATTATAAAATAAAGTCTTCTGCCACGTCTGCCTGTTCGCGATAAATTAAAAAACTACTCAACGGATTTTCAAGCGGCTTTCATCAGTAAATAAGGTGATTCATAAGGGAAGTTTAGGTATATAACTTGGCAAGTTAGTTTTTTAATATCAAGGCACGGACGGGACAACGTCTGTCGGGCCCATTAGTTATACGTATAAATATTTCTTTACTTATTTCTATAAACACTAGAACAATTGAAATCGGTAACTTATTTCAATAATAATCTGTATTAAAATTTTGTATACGAATTAATAATGTGTTTTATTTAAGATATTCAGCGTGTAAATTAAGTTAAGTTTACTATGGAGCTGATATATAAAAAAAACTCATAAATAAATAATTTAAAAAAAACTAGATTGAAATAGAAATCGTCATTCAATTATTGGAAAAGTTTCTGTATGTATTCCTCTTAGAAAGTTTGAAACAAGACGAATGTCTAATTAAAAGTATCAAGTACTATTCTAGTTGAAAAGTTTGCGCAGTTTATCGTACATAAATAATATTGAGGTAAGAAGTACTGGAGAAGACACAGTATATTTAATAGCTAAAGTTTTATTCGACCCGACTCGTTTCAGATATTCCAGTATGGAAGATAATAATTCCATTAGAGAGAGATCGAGAACAAACGAACAACAACAGACGTTTCAGAGGCACGTATGAGATTAAATTATTATTTATTAAGAGCAGAGTATTATTGAAGGATAGGATGTGTTTTGATTAAGGATTAGTTGTTAAGGCATATATTAAGTTATTATTTGACGAAGATTTTAAATTCTGTCATACTGAATCGCACGTGATCTTTTTTACGTGCCAACAAGAAACAAGATATAAAATAATTGCGGATTACCTAATAATTGGTCCTATTATATTCTATAGCTATATATATAAGTCCATAGACATATGTTTTAATTTTTTTAAATGTTATGAGCAGTGCAATGTTGATTAATCGTATGTCGTATCTGATTATTTGATCTTTGAAATAAACAACTCTCACTGTAATATGAAAAAGGCATAGTATATTATATTTACATATTTTTTAGCTTCTTAATTGGATGAATGTTGCATTGCTGTTTAAATAATCGTATACGTATGTACGGTTGGCATAGTTGTTAGCAGTCATCGTGCCGCTGCCGTAATGCTAAGTCTTTTGAGTTGAATCCCACACAGAACAATTCTCTATGTGATCCATAAATGTTGTTCTGAGTCTAAGCGTACTTTCTGTCTATTATTTGCACGCATGTAGAAACTTCCAACACAAAACTCGCTAGCATGGAAATTATTAAAAAAAATGAAATGTTTGGTGCATATTCATTCATCAGATATATAACATTTACTTTTTATTACATATAAAAAATATTTTAAGAAATAACTGTGTGTGTGATTTTACGTTTTAATTTTGCATTAATGTCGTTATTCAAATAACGATTAAGTTTACTTGTTTAAATAAATAAATTAATTTCAATTGAAACAAATTTAATTGTAGGCTATTCCAGTAAGAAAATTGTATTAAATACTGGAATTAATTGCCAAACTTTGACAGAAGGTGATCTATGCACGTACGTGTTTAATGTATAAATATTGATTCTTGAAAGGGATAGAATAATTCATTTAACGTATAGACAACATTAATTGCTCCTTAACGGGAATGTCACGGATTTAGATAAGACTAGCTGTGCCCGCGACTTCGTCTGTGTAGGAGCTTATATAAAAAACTGTGATTAATAAAGTAATCTGAATGTATAAAGTCCATTTACTTGTCTACTGTTCTCTCGTACATACGCCGCGTCGTCATTAAAATTACAATAACTTTTGATAGAGGGTAATAAAACAAAGATAACTTATCTGAGGTTTTATTGTGAACCCCGTACTCTCCCCTATCTTCCCCCCAAACACGGGCCGGCAACGCACTTTCGACTTCTCTGGTGTTGTTATTGTCTATTGACTGTGGTGATTACTTAACATCAGGTGACCCACTTGTTGGTTTTCTGCAGACATTAAAAAAAATTGTACATATAAAATAAGATCATAAAAAATTTGAATTTCGGTCTCGGTGTATAAAAACTAGAAATCTTATTTGTAATTGTAATTATTATCATTAGTCTATTATAATTATATACTTTTCATATGGTTTATTAATTTATCAAACATATGATGGGCTGAACAATTTCAATACAAAATATGACGCGTAGATAATCTGACGCAAGCCGCGCAAGCGCAATACGGTCGGTCACGCTTACTAGAACGTCATGACGCGAAATTATAAATTAATGTTTTGCCAAAAAAATACCACTCAGTATGCCCGAATAAGTTTCCACCTTAAAAACATGTATCCCAGAACTATCTACGAAAAAATTGGCATGAAATGGTCGTAGTCCTATGTCCATATGCTCAGTTGTTTTTACGTTGTTGAGCCTCAGAATGTATTATTTATATTACTATATTATATATGACTAGATTATTTTCGCGTAAACAAAATGCAGGCTATTAAACCAGAGTAGCGTCATACATTATGTCAAATATTTGAGTTTCTGTCGGGATTACAAAGCAGCAAAATAGGGTTTATTACCCGGCGGCACATTCGCTAACGGACAACGTAATACTGTTTAATTTGCTTTGAAATGGTACAAGGTATAAGCGGAATGAATATTTATTTCATTTCCATGGACCTTTTCCTTGGAACAAATGATATGAGAACGTATTCCAGTTTTTGGGCCTAAGAGTGGTGTGAGGAAACCATGGAGCCTTGACCTGGTAGAGTTCGGCATAACCCAAGTGCCAGCTGGCGGAGGGTCGGCACATTATATATAATTTTTCTACGTCAAAAAAGAACCACTCGTTATTATTGATACTCGGTAAACTTTATATAAAAAAATTGTTCACGGCCATAACTGGTGTATATTCATTATACTGGACCAAAAAAATTAACTATTTTTTTAAAGTAAATCGAAAATATTATTTGGGATGATTAAAAAACAATGTTGTGAGAATTTGAGCCCTTAATATTTATATTAAAGGGTGTATCATCGCAAGTTTTGATTTTTTTCCGGAGCGGGTTTTTGTCTCATAACTCCTAAACCGTCGAGAAATTGATTAAGAGACATTTTTTAAAGAGAATTTAATTGTCTATAAAAAAAGACTGATTGTAACTTTTTGTCAGATGAACCGTTTTCTCATAACACGCCTTGAAAATTGATATGATTTCAGAATTTGATTTATAACTTTAGGATTTTGTCATTCACTTAAAAATTAATATCCAGAAAAAATTCAATAGAGAATTCTTGAAGGGAATTTAAATTCCTACAAAAAACGTCTCTTAACATTTTTAGCTAAATTCACTCCTTTGAAAGTTATAAATATTAAGGACGCAAATTCTAACAACATTGTTTTTTCGTCATCCCAAATTATATTTTCGATATAATTAAAAAAAAATGATATTTTTGGCCCAGTCTAATATTCATCAATGAAATATTACTTTAGGCTGAATAGTGGAAGTATTTAATAGTTACTCATAAATTGGACCTGCCGTATTTACGTGAAATGTATATATTAAAAGGCACAATAAGATCTACAAGAGGAAATCAGACTAAAATAGGTTGAACACATTTCACACATAAAAATCGCATATAATTTCCTCGGCAATAGAGTTATACTAAACTGAAACCGCCTGCTTGATGAATAGTACCTGCTAATTCAGTACATTGTTTCACAAATCGATTCACAAATGGCTAAGAACAAATAAAATAATCTCAATAAGTGAACATCTATAATAATAAAAAAAAACTGAGCTGTCACGGGACACTTGAGAGTTGTAAAACATCAAAATTGTTCGAATCGAACGAGTCTTAAATTCTTAAATTACACTACACTATAAGTATGCGACCTCAGTGCGGTAAGAGAGATTGCGCACAGTTGCTTGCGCATGGCGTCGCGTTGCCACGTCTCACACACACGCCACGGCCTGTATCGCCATGATTCACATCAAAAATCGAAAATTTTCTACACTGTGTGATATAGGCATATCAGCAATTATGCTGCTCATCTATTAACAAATAGATAAATATAATTTTAATGACTTAGAAAAGGCTTTCTTTTTTTTGTTTCCAAATTTGAAAAAATCACTCGCAGGGCAGAAATTTGAGTCGAATGAGGAAGTTATCTCTGTCACGGAAACGTACTTGGCAGATCTTCAGAGATCATAATTTTCAGACGGGTTAAAGAAGTAGCAATATCATGGGTTTAAATGTATCGAACTCAAAGGAGATTATGTTGATAAATAAATCGTCAATTTTCCAAACCTTTTGTCATTATTTTGTAGCCTAAGTACTTATCGCACCACCCTCGTAAGTAAACCGTAATATTTTTTTATGCAATTTTAAATCTATAATATCATATAAGATATTCATTAAAATGTTATACCACAACAGGACATTTTTATTTACATTAAATGTCCAACGTAATTAAAATATTTAATTACAAAAGGTTTAATACTATATCGGTCAAATAGTATCGAAATTTAGCTGCTATGTTTTAATACCATGTAAATGACAGAAAGGGTTCTTCAGGTTGTCCTTAGTTTCTATGTAGCTTTTTTAAGATATCATCATCATCATCATCTCAGCCTATAGTCGTCCACTGCTGGACAAAGGCCTCACCACACGTTCCTTTAATGTGGTGGATTTGCCATACTCGCCACGCTTGGCAATAATGGCTTTTAAGATATACCAATTCTCTTTTACATTATCCTTTTTAGCTATTTTCAACGGTAGCAATATATGTAAGCGCTTGAAAAATATATTTATAACTAGATTAAAGTACGTCCACATTTCTCTACCTTCTATAAACTTAATATACATAGAGTGTAGTCTTTATAACAAATGTCAAGGGACTAAACATTTTTTTTTCGTTATACGGAAGGAAGAGAGCAAATAAATGGTTTTGCGGTAAACCAACCGATTTGAACTAATTTCTACGTTACAGAAAGTTTTTAGTTATAACGAACGACGTTATAAAGAGTTTACACTGTATATTATACATACGAATGTTTCGAAAGTAGTTATATAAATAATAGTGGAAACCTTATAAAAATTTATTGCGTAGTTTACAAGAACTCTGCGAAAACACGGACAAAATCGAAAAGCGTCATTTTCTTAAACATACATATATGGATATGCATTGGTAAGACATCAATTTATTGTATGCAATAAGATAAAGCTATCAGCATTGATATATGCATGTTCTTCTATCGAACAGAATACGGACATTTCCCGCTATCAGTTTATAAATTAGAACGACAATAAATATTCCTTGCCTTAGCCGTACAGACCAGCTCGGTGCGGTTTAGGAGGCAGCCTGCGCATTAAACTTCCTATCTATTTAACGACTTGTTACCGGCAATCTGTCACGACGATATAATCGGAATTGGTATGTACAACAAGCTTTCGCATGATAAACAACGTAATACATAATTACTATGTGGCATCATTGTGATTTTATGATATAAAAGATATCATAATTCTTTTGTCGTTTTTGTACACTGAAAGCTTTGTTAGCATATTTAGACGATAAAGAAAAACTTAGATGATACGGCTGGAATAAAATGTGATAGTTAATTTTGTTGCGATCATATTTCAAATGGAATCTAATCTCTAATTGATATAAAAAGTTACATATGAACGTTAAAACACTATTAAAGGTTTAGAAAACATCTCAGCCACTGAGTAAAACAGTCCTTAATACTAGTAAAAGCTCGCAGCTTCGTCTGCTTTTGAATCTATATATATCACGATTGCACACATTATATACGTGTAAATCTATCAGTTTAGACAGCATTCGAGTGATAGGATCTTTTGAAACTTACATTTTAGTTAGTAACTTATAAATTATAGCCTATGTGAGAGGTGCTCAAACGGTCGATCGCGAGATTTTTTTTCAATATAGATATACATTCACAGATTTTGTTTTAGTAAGTAGATAACTAAAAAAAAATGTAATTAATAAACAAGAATTTATTTGAGCCACGATTAGAGCATAATAATCCCCTCATTACTTTCTTTTAGCATTTTTGGTGGGGTGTTACCTATCTAGACGACAATCCTACATCACACATACTTGCAGCCTTTCCAAGTTGATCGATCATAGTCTAACAATATTAAGATGGATCACCAGCAGTTCAAGTTTGAGCGTCCCTGGCTTATGCTATTTGGTCCAGTAGGTGTTGCATGAAATAATAAACATCAATCTATACTCATAAACTTTCTCACCTTAAATATGGTTACTAAGAACATATTGCTTACGATCGTGTATTATTATTTTTGGCAAATGTTCATAAAATGATAAAAAATAAGTAGGTCATTTTATGAAATGTATATATTTATTATTGTCTCGAACAAATTATATCGTACATGAATTGAATTGTAGCATTTATAATTATTTTTACGTTCAAATAAGAAATATAAATAACTGTAAAATAAATAACTCATATATTCATAGCGAAAAAAACACCAAAGCAGCAGATGAGATATAAAAATGCTTCACAACCAGCGATAAAGACGATTAGGGAACGATCTGTAATTCTGTAACGATCGTCGCGGGATTGGTATAAGCGACATCTATTGTGCGTTTGTGGGAATAAAGATATATTGTTTCTGTTGGGTACATTTTGATTTCCCATGTGGACGTGATAATGTTTTAACAACGCTCTCTTATTTTGTCTATTTTCTAACACGAATATGTTTTAGTATAACATTGTTACCCGATAATCAAAATACATTCCAATATTTCATATCGTTCGTAGATATGTGTTAATCTTTATTATACATATTAAAATACTAGACATAGGAATTTAGTTCATTTCTATATACATATAAAGTATATCTTGGCTATCGTACCGCATAATAAGCATAACATTTAAAGTTAATTACAATATTCCGACAGTGATTGTCGATGTCTTCGTCGTTCAGTTGTCACCGCTGTGGATACTTTGCTCTTATTTGTTTACAGGTTGAAGTGCAGAAGTTTCCCTTAAACAAAAAAAGGTGTGTGCGATTCACACACGATAGAAGTAAAACTACAGTAAATCGACAAAAGAATGAGATGAATATATATAACAAGGGTAGGATAATTACAAAGTTTATTTGTTTAAAAATGAATTTATTATTTAGCACAACAAGATATAAAAATATTCACAAACACTGTTAAACACACCACGCTGACTTCTTACTAAAAAGCTGTAATACGCAGCCGCATACAGTCTACAGTAGAATTATCTCACGTACTTTTCACATATTATAACACATGTTAAATACTCAAATAGTCTATATATATAATATATATATATAATATATATAATATATATATATAGACTATAGTTTTCCTCGATAAAGGAGCTATCTAACACTGAAATTATTTTTCAAATCAAACCTGTAGTTTCTGAGATTAGCGCGTTCAACCAAACAAACGAACCCTCCAGCTTTATAATATTAGTGTAGACTAGCTGCGCTCGCGGCTTCGTCTGCGTGGAATCTGATGTACAAAATAATGACTAATAAAGTCATCTGAATGTAGTTAGTCCATTTGCTTATCTACTTTTCTCTCATACTTAAGTAGCGACGCTATTAAAATTACAATAAGTTTTGATAGAGTGGACTGATTTTAAAGAAACAAATACTAGGTGGTAGAGCCACGCTGTAACTATTGCTAGTTTCAGCATAACTGGGCCGGCTCGCCCGGGGTAGTACCACCCTCTCACAGACCACCGACGTGAAGTAACAGTGCTTACATTGTTGCGTTTCGTTCGGTCAGTGAGAGCCTATCCCTCCCCCATACACACACTGGCAACGCACTTGCGACTCCCCTGGTGTTGCTAGTGTCTATGGACGGTGGTGATCACTTAAGATCAGGTGACCCACCTGATCGTTTCCCTGCTTTTGATTAAAAAAACTAAGTTACTCCCGAGGATATGCTTTATGATTTTCTTATATGAGATTTTATTGTGAACCCAGTACTTTAGCGGTGATGCGTGTTCATACAAACAGACAGACAGAGAGGCAGACATATCTAAAAATGATTGAAACGTATTTTATTACTCCTTCCTAGATACATGCAACAATTTTTTTCACGAAAATCGGAAATGTACTGACACGTTAGATTAACCTTCTTATTATATGTATAAATAACAAATAATATTGGCATTAGACAAAAAACTCGCCCGGAGTCGCGTGTATAACTAGTTATCATATAATATAAAACAAAGTAGTCAACTAATATATACATAGATAAAAATGTAATGTAACTATTAATTAAATATAGTGCAGTCAAGTAAAGACAATTAAGATAACGTAAACAATTTAACTGGATAATATAATACCGACATTATAAGCTAGCATTTAATTAGAAAATAAATATAATTAGCAGAGAAACATTTATCAGTCACACCCAGTGCTGTTGCAGACTGTTAATTTACAATCACGCTTTCTGACTGCCGCAGCGTTAGGCGAAAGTGGTCAGGGAAATTTCACGATTTTTTTTTTATTAATTTCAGTTGATCCAATCTAAAGGAACGAGTTTGTTTTACCCGAGTGCGCATTAGAATTGTATTGTTTTTCGGCTGTATGTATTTCTATCTTTGTTAAACTTTTACATAGTGTAAAATGAAGTCACTACCGTTGTTTGTTCCCTCAGATCTTTTAAACTATTCAACGGATTTTAATACAGTTTTCAGCAATAGATAGAGTGACTGAACAGGAATGTTTATATGTATAATACATTCATACTATGGTACAGGAAAACCGAAAACTCGAAGATTTGTAATGTCATGTCGTAACAAATATATATATATAATATATATATATATATATTTATCTCTTTTTTTATATCATAAGGGGCAAACGAACAGATGGGTCACCTGATGTTAAGTGATCACCACCGTCCATAGACACTTGCAATACCAGAGGAGTCGCAAGTGTGTTGCCAGCCTGCGTTTGGGAGAAGGGGGAGTGGGGAAGGGAGGAGGGGAGGGAAGATGGGTATCCGGCGTTCTCTAAAGGATAACCCACAGTTACTATTTTTTACTTTTTACTACAATAATTATGTTATTTACCAAACTATTTTATACAATACAGTATTATTCCTTATCCAGTTAAATAAATTATATACGTTGTACATGTCATGTAGATCAAAATTGCCTTTAACGGTATTTCATTAAAATGGATATCTACATTGCACCCGTGGTTGGGGTTGGTCGCTAGTTCTGTATAAACGCCTTGACCGATTTTAACTTAAGGCCCGCATAACCAATCCCTTGAATTTGTATAAGTTTATAATGTAAATTTTGTATGTCCTGTCGTGGTCGATTTTCGTGACTTGATCATTTTATGCTCAACTTCAACTTTTTTATAATAGCGTTTCGTAAAACGAATACTGCTAGTGTCTAGTCAGTAATAGGAGAGTCACTTTATAGGTAGTATTAATTTTATATTATTATTTTTTGGGGTGTAAGGGGTGTCAAATAACATCATAAGACACCCAAGCCAACCTCACCTGCACGTGGTGCACCCTGTTGAATAACGAACGAGGCAATGGCGAAAGCGAGGAAATGGGTGGTAGGGTTTTACAGCCTGACTGGGTCGCAACCATCATGTATATGGCGAAAAGGCCCGCCATAGTGATTCGCTTCTGCGGGTCGCGTTTCGGGATCAGCCTGTACATATCCAGCTATTCGCAGGCCGGCAACCGGTGGTGTCACTCGGTGGTCGCTGTTGTTTTTGGACTGTACTGTGCTTACCATCAGGCAAAGTGCAGTCACTTTGCCGTGCTACAATAAAAAAAAATATTTTGGTGCTACAAAAATAGGCAGTTCGAGTGATCTATAATTTGGTGCCTCGCGAATCATTAAGGACTAAGTTTCAGGAATTCGGTATTTTAACTTTGCCCTCCCAATATATTCTTGAGAATTTGATGTACGTCCGCAAAAGCTTATATAATCTGGATTTAGTAAAAAACCGACGTAATGTAAATACCAAAAACAATAACAAACTGGTCACTTCATGTTTCAGGCACACTAAGCCCAGTAACAGTTTTTTAGGTAATAACGTTAGATTTTATAATAAAGCACCAAAACACATTACCGATTTGCCAGATAGTAAGTTCAAGTGTTATGTCAAGCGGGTCTTAATACATAAAGGCTATTACAGGGTGGATCAATATGTGAACGATGGCGACGTCTGGAAGTGACGCCTCTCTCTGTGCATCCACCAAAAACGAATGTAACTTTATATGTCGTTGTGTTGTAATAATAAAAAAATATGTTATGCATTATGAAAAGATAAACCAGATCGAGCTTCTTGCCGGTTCTTCTCGATGACTGGGTTGTTTTCTGAACCGGTGGTAGTTTTGACGTTCATAAGTGCCTTCTCAGGGCCTAAATTGAATAGAGAGTATTTTGATTTTGATATTATAAATTGTGTTTTCTGTCAACTGATGCACTGTATGGTGACGAATGTAATCAATTATATTGATTCAAGAAGGGAGCACTTTGCATACATCAAGATTGTACAGAAATAGCTGTGAGGTATGACTTTAGGTTATCTGATCTTCAGATAGTCATGTATACCGCCACATAGTAGAATATACACATAAATCTTTGTATAAGATTTTGTTTGTGTAACGTTAGAAAGACTAAGTGAACGGCGGCTAAAATGTTTGCATTAGGATAAGTGATGTATGGGATTAAATATCAGCCTTCTTCGTCTAACGTCGGTACATTCTCGATCAATACAGATTGTATCATGTAACGCACGGACTACATACGGTTAGACGTGAATCGTCAACAATTATTGGGAACACATTAGAAAAATAAATCATATATTATCTCACAGATCTCAAATTAGTTAGAAATATAATTTAACGCGGACGAAATCGTGAGTGGATTTTTTGGCTACTATTCTTCCAGATTATTACTGCCCTTGTCGAGAACATCAAACAATAAAGCAGAAGGATCTGTTTTCTCAATTTGATAGGTCACTAATTAATAAGGAACTTGAAAATAGATATCATCTCTCCAAGTGAACACTGAACTTTATCAATGCAATGTAATGTGGTGGCATTTAAATGACAAAAAAAAACATATAATTTAGTCCCCAACCCATACGAAGAATGTGTATCGGCCGATCATTGGGCCAAGATAGGCAGCTGATCCTCGAGCATCGACCGAGAATCGGATTTTTCATTGGGCCAAGGCTGGCTGTATATCGGATGTTAACATCGTCCCAAGCCTGGTGACCGACCATCGGTCGAGGATAGTAACCAAGAATCGGCCGATCGTCAGTAAGGATCGGCCGATGATGGTATCCGAGCATCGCCTGAGGATAGTAACCAAGGATCGGCTGACGATAGTCAGTAGGGATCGGCCGAGGATAGCCAGTAAGGATCGGGCAAAAGTAGTGGCTGGCTGCTCATCAAATGTGCAAAAATAAAATTAAAGTTATAATTATAAAGAAAATTATATTAAAACTATACTTATACAAAATGTAACTATCTAATTAGTTGCTATTGAATACAAATGAATAACTTTACAGTGAAATAATGAAATTTCTTAGTAACGATAAAAAAAAAGTACTCAACTTCTATATTTATAATAAAAGCAAGTAAAGAACTTTTATATTAATTATAAAAAAATAAAATGATATTTTTAAGTGAAAAAAAATAATAATTCAATTTTGAATTAAGAGTCACAAAAAAATAATGAAATTTCTTATTAATAATAAAAAAAAGTACTCAACTTTTTAGTTTATAATAAAAGCAAGTAATGAACTTTTATATTAATTATAAAAAAATGAAATGATATTTTCAAGTTTAAAAAAAACATTAATTCAATTTGGAATTAACAGTTACAAAAAAAATGAAATTTCTTATTAATAATGAAAAAAAAGTAGTTATATAACTTTTTAATTTATAGCAAAAGCAAGTGATGAACTTTTATATTAATTATAAAAAATGGAAATGATATTTTAAGTTTAAAAAAAAATCAAATTTGAATTAATAGTTACAAAAAAAAATGATTTTTTTTATTAATAATAATAAAAAAAGTACTCAACTTTGTAATATATAATAAAAGCAAGTAATGAACTTTTATATTAATTATAAAAAATGACATGATATTTTTAAGTTTTGATTCGTTGCTGCCGACCACCGTCTCTGTCCCCAAAATTCGCTAAGAATGACGCGACATGAGTTCTCAAATTTTTAACAGCATCTGCATCACCAAATTTTTTTTGCATAACATCTGAAATGTAAAATATTTCATATATTTAATATAAATTTATTTACTTAAATTTCATATTATTAAAAAACGTGATTAATTACTACTAACCTAATAGACAAAGATACGTATTGGTCGCACTAAAATTTAGTTTACCGACGCCGCGTATAATTCTACCTGCTCCAGAATAATGTTGCTGGACCGATGGAGTCATTACTTGCGAAAGAGTTTTGCGGACACAGGTATTGACATCGGTTTCGCCATAGATTAAAACTTGGAATAAAATTTTCAAATTGTCCTTTTTTTCGTCAGCTTCCATTTTACCGTCGAAACTTTTAAATTCAGCTAGGTCATTAATAAGAAAAATCCCTTTATAAATATCCATCGCTTCGGTTAATGTTTTGTTAGGAGGTTTACTTGACGATGAGTTCATAAGGATTTGAGTTTTTACATTTGTGGTTTGTTTTTTCATCTCAAATAGAATGTTAAATGCTACTTCCTCCAATTTTTTTGAGAGATCATTAAATCTACCATCCAGATATGTTTTAGAAAGACCTGAAATAAGAGCAATCAGTAATAAATCAGTATGTAAAATGGAAAAGTAATAAGACAGATATTTTAGCTTGGTGTACCCAAAAAGTAAGTTTATAAAAAATACTCAATATTAAACAGCTAATACAATTAAATTGTGCTTTATTAATTTGAACGAAAAATAGCTATTTCAACTTTAATTATATTAATATTTGACTGGAAATACGATGTCAGATTTCTTTAACAGTAAACAATGAATTCAAAAATAGGCAACAATGAATCATTGTAAAAAGGACAAAATAAATTTAAATTACTGGTAAGAAAAAAAAACCAATCAACACTCACCACAAGCACTGCAAGTATCGTCGTAGCTTATCTCTGATTTACTCGCAATAACGGTTTCAGATGCTAAAAAAAAAAGAAAAATATATGCGATTTTTAAAATAATAATAACTAAAAAATAAATTAAAATCTTTGAGCAATTTTTATACCTTCGTTTTTTTTTCGATAAAATGTTGATATAAATAAAAATAGAAAATATTTTTTTTATTATTTTATAAAATAGAAATTATAAAGTATATTAGGAAATTTTTATAGGACTCATTGTGCGAAGCATCAGAGAGTACTTTTTTACTATTGACAAATTTTAATTTTTGAAACAAATAAATTATTATGAAGCTAAATGTTTTTAAAAAGTTATCAAATGTCGGCTAGCCTTATTGTCATAAACAAATAACCAAAATCAATTTTTAGTAACTTACCTGTGGTCGAAATCACCTCTATTTCACATTCTCTTTTTTTTATCCTTCTTACTATTCGGGTAGTCATCCTTAGGTTCAATCCATGAAATTGGGATTAAATCTATTTCATCGCACCCTGAACTTTGTCTTGGTAAGAAACAGACAACTGCGTATGATGAACCGGCTTCTTCATTTTCGGATTCACTCATCTATTCAAATAATTAATTCAATAAGTACAATGAAAGTAGTAATAACAGATGAAAATAAATAAAGTAAAAGTAACCGAAAAAGATTTTTTTTAACAAAGAAATTTAGAAAATATAAAGAAAAGAAGAACTAACTAACTAAAAGAAACAATGCAGAAACGGACATTTGTTGAGGGATTAAGTTCATATGTCGAATGATATAAATTTATAGTTTACACTGAAGACAATAACTGATTATTCATACAAAAAATAAAATAATCTTATAATATTTAATTCAGGCAAATAAACTAAATAAAAACTTTAAAATTGTTAAAAAAAATACTTACTTTAAACGGGTAATTTTAAGGTTAAGCGTGGTTCGATTGTTACTTTGATTGCTTCTCGGGCTTATACTATATTCATCCACTTGACTTCGAATTTTTAACAACACACACGATTGAGACTGACTCTTGATACACATACATACATTAATTCCTAGCCTAAAATTAAAACCGTAAAATTTCTTCACACAGTTAGTCGGTACTATTGTTTATAAAAGCATGCACACAACTGAATGTCGTTAGTGAGAGCATCGATCGGTGGCCAATGGTGTACCAGCCATAGGGCGATGATAGAGTACCGATGCTCGGCCTAGCATAAGTAGCCTAGTCTCGGCCGATCATTGGTTTTTTTTGAGCATCGGCGACTTCGTATGGGAAATGTAATGTCAACTCTTTTTTTACACGTATAATATGTCCTATGGGTTTAACGTTGTTTTCGAAAACGCAAACGCTAGTGTTTTGGATAAAATTAAATGTAAATGGAATGTGGACAGTGAGCAATAATACTAATAATAATAGGGTTAAAAGTCGGCTTAACTTAGTGAAGGGCATAGAAAAATCAAAAGATGAGACTTTATTTGTTGAATAAACGACGTTGCGGGGTTTTTTTGGAAAATACTTTTTTTTTGTATATCATAGAAGGCAAACGAACAGGTGGGTCATCTGATGTTAAGTGATCATCACCGTCCATAGATATTAGCAACACCAAGGGAGTCACAAGTACGTTGCTAGCCTGTGTTTGGGGGTGAGAGGGGGAGTAGGGCTTCCGGCGCTCTCACGAAACGCAACAATGCAAGCACTGTTACTTCACGTCGGTTTTCTCTGGGTGGGATGGTACTACTCCTAACGAGCCGACCCATTCATGCTGAAACCAGTAATAGCTTCACCGTGGCTTTACCACCTACGCTATTGGTCCTTATAACTTTATACCTTCACCGGGCTACAAAGCTGCGGGTTTGAAGGTGTGGCCTTATTATCGGAGGCTTTTGGCTTGACCAGTTCTATACGGCTTTCTGCATATAAGTTCAATATCTTCCAATGTAATACTATGTAATCATATACATTTTTTTTGGAAAAAGTTACCAATCCTTTTGTACAAGTAATGTTCACAACCACTTAAATTGACATTTTATCGACGTTACTGATCTCAAATGTTCAATGATCGCGAACATTCAGAATATAATATAAAGCAGTGTATTCAGAATATATCAAATGAAGATAACATAGTAAGAGTATTACAAACCGCTATAATATGAATTAAAATAAATGCAGTAATTATTTAATCCGTTTAGTTATCTTGAAGCGAGATGTGGAGCACACGTAAAACAAGGAAAGTTTAAGTTTCAAATGGATAATTAAAGAAGATTACAACAAGGCTTTTGTAAAAAAAGAAACTAGATGTGGTACGAATTGACTTTAAATTTTGGTCAGTTTTGTACATTATAGTCTTCTATTAACAAATTTATATACATTTAGATAAATCAAGCCAGTAGAATTATGTTTATTTCTGCAGTAATATTATATCATCACTAGATGTTATAAAACAAAGTCCTCCGCTACGTCTGTCTGTTAACGATAAACTGAAAAACTACTGAACGGTTATCCATGGGGTTTTCACTAGTAGATAAAGTGAAGTTTATGAGAAAGGCTTAGGTTTATAATTTGTCAAGGTTTTTTTTATTATCAGGCCGGGATAACTTCCGCCGCGCCCGCTAGTAAAGAATATACTTTTTTACTAACTTAGCCAAATTAAATGTTAAATCATTATTACATTTTTTCTTTAAATCATAAATGTCATAATGTATATAATATAATGTATATAATAATATTCTCATCCCACTTGAGTAGCGCCGGCAAATGTTTGTTTCCTTCTTACTGTGAACTGTTATTTCCTTTAATATTTTTGGTCGCCTACTTTATATCAAGCTTCTTTGGGACCTCCTTGTTTATGTCAAGCTTATCTCTTTAAAGCCTTTCGCTATTACCATGTAAGTATAGGTGACGTTTACAGTATCATTATATAAAATTAAAGTGGAGTTATTTGTTTAAACAAATCGATTTGAAATACATAATGTTGCCTGAAGTAATTCGCCGAATCAATAGTGGAATGGTATAAAGGTGGGGCAGATGTTACGTACTCGATTATAATTTCGATTGGGTTGAGTTTTCTATGTGAGAAAGATATCATAGTAGTAAATCATAGTAGAGTAGTAGAATGTTTTTAGTCTTCTTTTAAGTTGAAAATCTGGTGCCAAATATTTTATTCTTACTAGCCGCGTTTGAAATCTCTTTTTAGGTTTAAAATGCCTATTACCTTTAACTACATTATCGTATTCTTAATTTCTAAATGTGTATGTGAGACTGAAATCCTCCTAATTGCTTAGACTGATTTTGATGTTTTTTTTGTGTGTGTTCAGGTGGATTCAGGTATAGTTTAGATTCACAATTTGACTTGGTAGGTGACGCTGCGATCGGATTCGAGGACTTTTAACGGCAGGACAACATCTTCCAGGTGCGTTGGTAATCTATGAACAAAACCAAGAAATTCGGCAGTCACATCTCTACTGAGGATGACTACACACATCTACTCGTACATGTTCCATTGGCCACTTCATAACACAAAACAAAAGATGAAATATTCAAAACACTTCCAGCGTTTATTAACTCGTTGTGACAAGCATCAGTGTTTGCGAAACTAAACGGCGCGTGAACTATATCACACGCATCGCCCTGCGACGTCGACGCGGCAGGCGCACCTCACGCCTCAGAAAGCGCGTCCGCTCTCTAACAACACCAATAACCCCTGTCAACGCAATCAGATAACACAATCCAGTTAGTGTCTACGTCTGTACTTGTATACGGGTATTTAATGATGGCTCATTTAGAATTACTTTCGATATTAACGTAAAATGTTCACCATCAATATGTCCGAATTGAACGTCAAAGAGTCATTATCATATTAACTAATTTACATCTTGATATAGCCTAAAATTTAATTTAATTTGATGTAATTAATTTCATTTAATAACTGATGTTAATTTGATAAGTTCTGTTATCACTAAGGTCACAAAGTCTAATTTAATTATTTTGAACAAAACAATTATTAAATATATATATATATATTTCTATAAGATATTGATAAATTTTGTTATAAAAATATTTCGTTAAAGATTTAACATACAATAACCCTTGTGCGTAGATTGTAATATTCTGCAGATATAAAAAAGTTCTTATGTAATCTCAGCATTCACACCTGTTTACACTCATTATCTCATTTTACGCTCAAACCATCCACACCTTTTTCGGTCTTCCTCTACTGCTATATGCCTTCACGTTCATACTCAACACTTCTAGTTAAATGACTTTCATTTCTTCTCATAATATACCCGTACCATACTAATCTATTACTCCTCAACTTCTCACTTCATTAATTGATACATAGGTAATACATATTTTCTATCTGCGTCTTTTATAACTTGAACATTTAGTTCCTAATTAAAATCTATCATATTTCTAATTTCAGTATTGCCTTGTACTGCAGCATATAGCTGAATGGAGTTTCAGTTGTTGGACATTACCATTTCTATATATTTTATTTATTTACTAAGCTGCCCTTCCCGAATTAACACGGGTGTACTATCAAATAAAATGATACCAAATCATCCCTTTCCATTATGACCATATAATACAAAGAAATAAAATTAGATGCATTCGGCAATTTATTATTGAAGTGAAACTTCTTTTGAGACGGTGTGAATTAGATTCTATGAAATGAAAGTCTGTAACGAAAAAGAGACTTATAGGCCATAAATGTATATATAGGTTTTAGGCTGTGAGAGAATAAGATAGTATATTCTTAATTTACCCGAAATATATACAATGTGAGGGAGTAAGAGAGAGAAACATTGAAATATATAGCAGATCATTTTCTGTTGTATCGTAGTGACCATCGCACACTTTGAAAAATGATTATGTGTTGTGTATTATTAACACTGTTAATTAAATATATAAAAATATTACAGAGTAAAGTCGAAAATTAATGATCACCACTTCCATAGTTAGTCCACCAGTTCCATTTCATTCTCTTAAAAAATAATCAGAATATTAAGTCTCACTTCTACCGGCTGTGTACTTATTTATGTACATGTATATGTATAATGAGTGTTGGTTATTTTTGAAGTTATTGTTCCGTACTTTTGTTATCTGTAATAATTTATATGTTAGCACAAATCTTTTTGTTTTTATATTCCTTTATCGTTGTATGGAATGTATCTGTCCACTAGTTTTCGTGAACGCACCTTTAAAAACGTTCGCAAGTGCTGCCCTCTAAGGCAACAGAGTTTACCTTTGAATCTAGCAACATACAAAACCGCTCTGAGTTATCTGCGCTAATAAACATTTCCAAAGCCGATACAGATATATAACAAACCATTAAAAGAAACCAAGTGCCAGTGTAAACTTTGTGTCCTACTATTAACAAACCAGCGATCTAAGCCACGAAACAAGCTGGGGTACCCCGAAGAAGAGGATCTCCTAGTGCGGGTGAGTGGTGGATACAGTCCTCCTAAATTCATTTCCTATACAGTTATACTTCTTTTGGCGCATTAGTGAAAAATGATGAGAGTAAATTTTTACGATGCGCGCGCACACCGCCACGAAAAACCGACACCCTGAAGTTAGCTTAGAAGTTAGCAGTCAACTTTTTCTATTGTTAGTGTCGTTTTTTCTACGTCGATTTTTATCTTGTTACGCCAAAGAAGTATAAATTTAACGCGTGTACATAAGTACACGTACACTTTTTTTTTAAATATTGGACATTAATTTCCATTGGTATTCGTAAACGAAGACCGAGTTAGTAAATGTCCATGATGCGTTATTTATTGTGCTGGCGATGTCCAATTATACTTTTACGACTCGACAGTTATAGTAAATAAAACCAGTAGTATATATTTCCTGTACGTCTGTGATATAATTTAGACTTAAGGAACGCAAAGACAGTTTGTACGTAGTTATGTGTTTATTAACTTTGAATGATTATAGGGCGAATTAATATGAAAATTTATATCGTTACTCAACTAGGTGAGCCTCTTCCATATTTCTTTGGTTGACAAGGACGTAGAAGGGTGAGTTGTGGTGTTGTGGCAAGTAAACAGTTTTTATATTCAAACGATAAGATAAAGTATAAGTCATTATGGTCGAGTAATTTGACCGGTAGAATATCGATTCGATGTCCGCAGGTTCGAACCCCGGCATATTCCAACTAATATTTCCGAATTCGCATACATTTACGAATTCAAACGGGTAACAGTATCGGCTGAGAGTGATGGAAAACGCTGCGAAAAAACCTAAACCTGAGAATTGTTCTAGAGTACCATCGTATGTGGGAAACATAGAACAGTGGAATTTTCGGAGTTTGAAATCGCCAATACGTCGTGGACTGGCGTGGTGATTATGCCCATACATCCCTTTGGAAAGAGGCTTACGGTCCTGTAAGGGATCTCTTACAGGCTGATATGTCAGTATATTATCATACCGACCTGTAAGGATTCTGGCAGCGCGATATACATTGAGTAACATAGAAACGTGGGAAATTAGTATATAGTTACTATGACGGGTTTAACTCAATAAGTGTTATAGTCGCGACCAATTACGGTATATATCATCCTGAATACTGGATATTGGTCCTCGGATGCGACATACTATTCTGGCAATGTTAAGTCTAATATATAGTTGCGATCAAGTCTCTAAGTTCATATTAGCACTCGAGTTACACGTAGTTATGTATTGCATCCCGACACTCCGCGACTATCGCTAGCGTAATGAAGTTATATTTTCATTACACTTAAGAAACTAGCTTTGGATCCTGAATTCGCTCGCTTTAATGTAGACTTGACGTATCCCTCGGATATAGCCCATTTTTTTTGGATAATAAATTAGAATACTCTATGTACCGTTCTGTACCCTTAGTAATATGCATACACCATTTCATGATGATTGTTTAAGTAGATAATACGTAGAAGCGTAACAAACAAATACACTTTCGCGTGTAAATATTAGTTAAGATTAAATTAAGACTTATTTTATTTATTTTATGTATTTAACACACCAACATAAATATTACACAGAGATAAAATTACATGTGGTAAATTACAAAATACAATTACAATGTAATAATTACAATCACAGGCATACATGACATTAATAGATGACAAAATAAACTAATTCTAATTAGTAACTATATAGACAGAATAACAAATTTTTTTTTATAAGTAAACAATTAAGTTATGTTTTTAATCAAGTGCCGCTTGAATGATCCAATTGCATCACAAAATATGTCGATGTTGTTATTTGTTCGAAATACGTCATTATACAATCTAGCCATACGTATTAACGGACTGTTATATACGGTGTTAATGGTCGCAGTTGGAATGGCAAACATATGTGGATTACGCAATGTTTGGCAATTAGGTCTGAGGTAGAAGTGGTTGACAAGAAATGCATCCATGGAACCGTTTATAATTTTGTGTAGGATTAATAAGTCAGATACATTTCGTCTCATTTTTAAGCTAGCGATGTTAAAATATTTTAGTCTGTCATTGTAAGAGATCACTTATCAAAAGAGGTTTGGTTTATAAACCCAGGGTACATTTTACACAAAATAGTTCTATTACCAGTATAAGACTCGATAGCCATGTCTTATTAACGTACTAAATTTTTTGCTCGTTGTTTTTTGAACTGCTCAGCTGATATTCATTCGTCATATACTGAGTTCAGGTCCTGCTCCTTGTTAGGACTATAATTGAAGTTTTTTTTTAGCTATTGGCCTAGTAAATCCTTAACAGCTTCACCGGACTACTAAAGCGAGCGCTTTTAAGGCACTCAGCCGATTTAATTTTTACACTAGCTCAAGGCTGCACGGCACACTTCGGCTTGGGCGGACTTATAGTTGAAGCGTTTCACGTCGAACTGCTTGCTGGTAATCACACTCTTGCGAATAAAACATTAGTGCGGGCACAGCCGCTTGGCGTTAGATACAGATGTGAAGGCGATGCTTCCGCTGTTTAATTTTAAACAGGTTTGACCACTTTTACTTCGACCTTAATACCTATAATTTAATTGCAATTAAAAATTACATTGAATTTATTTTCGTGTAAATTATGTTAATTCGCTTTTATTGCTAAAAGCACTAATCGCAGCTGCACACTTGCAGGCTACAGTAGATACGTTCCTTTTATTTTATTTTTTTCGAACTGACTACGCTATTGGCCAAGCAAGGTCTTAACAGCTTCACCGGACTACTAAGGCGAGCGATTAAGGCACTCAGCCGATCTTATTTTGACAACTAGCTCAAGGGTGCGCGGCACACCTCGGCTTTGGCTGTTGCCTGATATATGCAATTCACGACCTATGTGAGCTAACCTAAGTTGAGTATGAGTTGTTGAAACATATATGTGTACCAAGCATACATACCTCAACAACCCTTATATATATTTCGTATCGGATAATTCCTTTTAGAAGAAAACAAGAATTATTTATATATTGAATATACAATTCAAGTAATATTATTTTGACATTTCAGATGCGATACACACTACGAAAACCACGAGCCATGAAAAAAAAACTTATCTTAACATGACTTAAATTGAAAGAATGGTCACGAAATACAGGGAATATGGATTTATTTTCAGATAGTACATACGTAGTAACTTAAGGTTTTTATGTAACCATTTACCATCAGATGAACCGTCTGCCTGTTACTGACCTTTGGCATAAAAAATATTGTATTTTAAACTGAAATTAACTTGCACTTTATTTTAGATAACTATTTTTTTTTTGTATTTATTACAATATACGTGTGTAGTTACTCCGGCGATTGTTTCTTATTCTTTAGTAGAAAGAGAGTGCAAATTATATCGTAGAGGTTTATTTTATACTACTAAAATAGTCATAATAAATTAGTGATATATACATATAATTTCATTGGGTATGGGTATTCGTCGTATATAATATAAGAGAAGGTGCGTTGTCAATAAATAACAAAATAAAGCTATCAAAAAAATCCTAACAATGATGTATATACACATGCATTCACCACCGTAGTACACTACAAGTCCTTTAGTATATTGATGTAGTAGCAATGACTTAAAGGAAATCAAATATAGAACAACTATATTTACCGATAAAATAAGATAAAAACTAAATAGAAGTATAAAGCACAGCAATGATCATAGATTGATTTATGATAGAAACTGTTACAGAGTATAGTAAACATAAAAATTCTTATTGTATTATAATTAAACACTAATATAATTGTACAGGGTTAACAGATAAAATAATATATTGAGGAGGCGTCAGTTTGACCGCCTCCTCCCACTGTAACCGGACCAGGGAAGATGGGTCGGGGGGGCCATCTTCCCATTGCACAGGTCCGGCGGACGGAGGAGATGGCCGGTGTGTACACGGCTGTCTCCCAACAAGACGGGGCCCGGCGGCAGCGCTTTTGCTGCTGGGCCAACCGCTGGGGTGGCACGATGAAGTCTATAGAGATCTCGTGCCGCCCCAACTATAGCGGACGACGTACACCGTGGGGTTTTAGTCCGTGCGAGTCGGACATAACCCACCCTCTCCCCCGAGAGGGTGGTGTATCCATAAGGGATTTCCCCACGATAAAAGAAAAAAATAAAAAAAATAAAATAATATAATTGTAATATCTTTTATAACATATAACAGAATAATATTATGTTTCTTTTTTTTTTGTAGCACGGCAAAGTGACTGCACTGTGCCTGATGGTAAGAACAGTACAATCCAAAAACAATGGCGACCACCGAGTGACACACTATCCATCGCCAGTCGCCACTGTCATGCCTGCGAAAAGCTGGATATGCACAGGCTGATCCCGAAACGCGACCCGCAGAGGAGTTCCGATCGAACCGTCGACTTGAGCGGTTGTCCGTTTTGCTGCGCGCGCTAAGTTCGATTTTAATACTCGTGATTTAGTGACGTCAGTTATTGTTTGTTTCGATCCGGCACACCTGCGCTTCACAGGTGCGCTGCACCTGCGTTCTTTTTCTTGGAACTGAGTGAGACCTTTCCTTGTATTTATTTATTGCTTTATCTATTTCTTGGTATATTTATTTATTTACTCTTTTGTTTATCTATTTATTTACGTATTTCTTTAATTCTTCAGTGATTTATTTTTAAATTTATTTTCTTTTTATTGTTTGTTTATTTAAGTAGTCTTATGTTATTTTTCCCCTGTCTCGCTCAGGTACTTATTTGCGTTGTTTTCCTATTTTGTTTAGTTTTAAACAGCTCCCTTTGATCCGGACTCGGGATAGTCCGTTAAATTCATTAAGGCGCGCCCCCCTGCCCCTCTGGCAGGGAGGTTTCACATGTCTTCCCCCGCCCCACTCCCCTCCTCAGGCCCCGGTATGGCCGCTGAACAAGAAATCAGTCTCTTAGAGACTGAGCTCATTAGCCTCCGCGGCTTCATAGCCGCTATCTGTCCTCGTCTCGTAGACGATTACGATGCGTACGCTGCAAAGCATCGCACCGAGCTCCCTTACTCCTCGAAGCCCACTCCCTCGATCTATGCCAAGATCGAGGCTTCCAACAACTCCCCAACCCCAGCCGATCGCGATAGCGATGACTCCGACTCCGACTCCGGCTCCGACATGGAGCAAGACCCTCCTGCTCAGCAGGATCCCCCTGCCGAGCAAGCCCCTCAGGCTGAGCAAGCCCCTGCTGCGGACGATGGCTTCACCACCGTCACGCACCGCAAACCGCGCAAGAACAAGAAGCGCCCGAACTCACCTTCCGATCCGGAGGACAAATTGCCCTCTAAAAAGATCGCAAACGTCGATGGCGCGAAAGTGCCAAAGGCGACACCAGCGCCCTCTAGACCCGACTCGCCCGTGGCCGCGGGTTCCGCAGTCTCGGGCAAGAAGCCCCGCCCACCGCCCCCCGTTACGATCCAAGACAAAGCGTCTTGGGTTGAGATTTCTAGCCTGCTGGAAACGGCAGGTATCCCTTACACCTCCGCCGTGAATACCGCTGTAGGTATTCAGGTGAAGGTAGCCACGTCCACCGCCCATCGCAACCTCACTCGTTTCCTTCGGGACAACCAGTGGGGCTATTTCACGCACTCTCTCGAAGAGGAGCGTAAACTACGGGTTGTGATCCGTAGAGTCCCCTCAGAACTCCCGACTGACGACATTTCAGACGACCTCAAGGAACAGAAGATTCCTGTTCGCGAGGTTCATCGTATGCGCTCTCCGCGCACCAGGGCTCCATATGATATGGTTCTCGTTGTCCTCGATCGCACCCCTCAGGGGAAAGCGATTTTTAATCTTACATCCCTTTGCGGCCTCTCCGGCGTCATAGTCGAGCCGCCGCGCAAAACGTCTGTGCCCTCGCAGTGTCACAACTGCCAGGTGTACGGACACTCCGCACGAAACTGTCGCCTGAAACCCAGGTGCGTTAAGTGCCTCGGCGACCACTCCACTAGGGAGTGTTCTCGCACGAAAGACGCCTCCGACCCTCCGAGCTGTGTTCTGTGCCGCGGCGTGGGCCATACCGCGAATTATCGCGGATGTCCCCGCGCCCCGCGCACAAAGCGCCCTCGATACCCCAGGCAGGCGTCGCCGTCTAAGACGGCCGCTGCCCCCGCCCGTCCTCGACCTCCGCCTCTCATGTCTCGAGAGGCCTTCCCGAACCTGCCGGGCACGTCTCGTGCACCGGCAGCGTCCGTACCCACGACTAGTGCGCCCCCCCGCCCCTACCGGGCCCCTCAGGCCCCGTGGGCTCCTAAACCCGCGTCCCAGCACACTCCCAAACCTCCGGCGGCTAATCCTTCACAGGATGACCCCGCATACTCCTTTTCCCTATCGAGTATTGACTACGCAGGTCAACTACTCATTTTCCACGAGATCTCGGAGATCTCGGCGTACGAAGAGTGCTCTCGTAATCCGCTACTAGGTGCCGTCACGGCAATCCATAGATTTCCAGCCATCGCGGCTACACTACAAAGGCTCGCGCGCGCAGCTGTTAAAAAAATAAATAACTCAAATAAGATAGAGTAAATCGCGTATTTACGTCTATCTTCCCCTAAAAATAACCGTCAAACAATAATAATAATTTTTGTTATGTCTATTTTTAGACTTCGGTGCCGTCACCGTTAGTAAATTTAAATTCAATCTTATAAAATGCGTGTTGCGCCCACGCTTTTGTAATCGATCCCTATTAGCTCCCGCACACTTCGCGGTTCTCAATAATATCTCGAGCCTAGGTCGTCCCCGCGCGGAGCCCTCTTGATATTATTTACGCGATACAGTGACTCACCTACATCACTTGAACAGACATATGAGATCATCTCTCTCACACACGTGCACATATATACACATGGTGGGAGGGTTTTGTTTTTTTTTCCCTCATCGAACTGAATCGAATAGTTTAAGTTCGTTTCAATCCGATATACACGTATTCATTTGTGAATCATGCAATTTCGATTGTATGGTTCACAAATGTATATATGTATGAATAGCTTAGAATAGTTAGCTAGGACAGACGTGTCTTTTTCCAGGAAACAGCCCAAGCCGAGGTGTGCGTGCACCCTTGTGTATGTTACCCAAAACCAAAATCGGCTGAGTGCCCTAAGCGCTCGGCAAAAAAAAAAAAAAAAAAAGCGACCCGCAGAAGCGAATCACTATTACGGACTTTTTCGCCATATACATGGTGGTTGCGACCCAGTCGGGCTGTAGAACCCTACCACCCCGCTATCGCCATTGCCTCGTTCGTTATTCAGCAGGGTGCACCACGTGCAGGTGAGGTTGGCTTGGATGTCTCAAGTCTTAGATGTTATTCGACACCCCTTACACCCCAAACTCAAAATAGTGCATTTAATACAAAAAAAGCTTTAACGACCACGCGTTGATATCTTTTGTACTGGAAGTAATCATAAAAATAAGCGAAATCAAACTGATGCGAATAACTCTACATTTTATACCAAATTACATAATCTACATAAAATACCTGCATAAGAGTTTAAAGTTTTGCATAAACATAAATTTTACAACGATACAGTTAAACGATGCAGCGGAACAAGTTTATGTTTTTTGTTTTGCAAAAACATAAATAGCATTTACCCGGACGCAAGAGTCTTCTAATGCGTACCGCATTCTAATCTAATGCAACTGCGGTATGCCGGGGCTGTAAATTATTTTATACATCTCATCAGTAACAGCTGAGTCGCTTAAAGAGAGCGTTTACTTTTATATTTTATATTCATTTTTTGTCGTTACATAAATTTAAAAAGTAATATCGGTTTTACATTACTTTTACGACTAGCCGTTCTCGTCTCCTGATCCAGTTGTCGAATCTAGAAAGTGTTTACGACACGGCCGTATAAAACTGGCCGGCGTAATTTATTTACCGCACAACACATAACGATGATCAATTTACAAGAGATTAGTGCTTTTCCGTTTACAACTTGGAAGTAAAACTGCAACAATTTTACTTATGCGATTTAGTTTCACGTACCTCCTGAGCGTCGCATTTCACCGGCGTCCGCGCACCTTCCAGTCGCAATCGCGCAACAGCGACGCACGCGCGCGCTATCACTTCCCCACGACAGCTGATCGCGAACTAACCGAGTGCTATCGTAAAATTTAAACACATTTGTGACAGTGACATGGTTCTGTGTTATTATCGGATTCTGTGACAGCCGTGACAATCGTAAGTAAATATTATTTATATAAAAAAAATACATATGAAAAAAACTTCGGCGTTCGGTTCGTGTTTACACTCAGCAAATCATAGTGCGCACAACAAATTAGCACGCGAGCGCGTACACACAAACCCAATTCTGAATAGCAATTAACTCGCTCTCTGCGTTAATGCGTGATCTTATTTAAATCATTTAGAAATCGGAGGAGTCACTTGCGATATATAAAAGAATCCACGAAATCGACGATGCGATGCACCGGCGCGATACTCGTCGAGGTGTGCGCGTTATGTGTGCATTCGGAAATGTTTATTTAGAATATAGAGAAAAACTTGCAATTTTCATTTGACATGATTAACATACTGGAGATTAGAAGCGAAAATAAAACAAATTTGGTTTAAATAAAACTTATAAAACAAGAATAAATACAAGATGTGTTCTAGGGATCAATGTTTACTTGATCTTAAATATAATATATTCTATATATATATACTATATACAGTATATTCTATTTGGTAGTTTAAAAAATATTATTTAATATATACCTATATTATTAAATATATATTTATATTATTAAATATACAGTTATCAACGTCTATACCATTTTGCTTGTTATTTAATAGTTAATAATGTGTTTATTATAAGCTCGGAGAAAAACTAAGCGCTAATAGATAATAAAATATTTTTGAATTTCATCCTGTGTTTGCTTTATTGTTGTGCTTATAATATATTTTGTTTTTGATTTATGACTATTTTATGTGTTAGTTGATAATAATTCATATTAGAATTATAAAGATAATTTGTTCAATGTTCACACTAAATAAATCTTATTTAAAAGCAGTAAAGATCCATAAGTTTAGATGATTGAATACATAGTTCTGAAATCTAAGCGTTTGACTATTATTTTATTGTTTGACAAATTACCACATTCGAATTAGAAAATGTTATATTTAGCTATTAATAAATCTCCTTCCTAGGTGTAATGTGTTAATCTTCTGCCATATCTGTCACATTATTAAATACATTTTTAATTCTATATCTACACTATACAATTTTAAAATGTTTTTTACAAATTAATTAAGGAATCAAAATATAAATTATATCAGAATAAAAATAAAACTCATACATTAAAAACTAAACTAATGTATAAAGGGAAAACAGTAATTACGTGTAAAAATATTTTAAGAAAATACGACCTATAAAGAAAAAAATATCCACAATAATATCAATTAAATCTAATAACGGTCTAGTAAGAACACTTCTCGCTTATAATTTATGAGCCGTCTTGTTACTGATCGATGTTTTACTTTCACGCATTTTGTTTACTTTTAGCAGAATCATTATTATACTGCTGTCGTTAAGGAAAAGGGGTGCAACTTTTGCCGAAGAGTCTGTAACCTGCGCTTTTATCGAAGGATGGATAACTTATTCTTTGAAGTTGTTTGTCTTTGATCGTGTGAATAAAAATAATGTTAATTGTGTCTTTTTTCCTAATCCAGAATAGATAGAAATCTCAATGTAACGGCAGATGCTCTTTTCTATAGACAAGGGTATAACTAAAGTTACTTACTAATTTTTCAATCTCTTCGTCTAGTTTATTAAGTCGTGTTTATTAAATTGTTTAAGCTGGACGCCAATCCGAAGTTATATTGTTCGAAGCGCAGATGAAATAATTGATTTGACGTATTATGCATGTATATACTCCTTTCAATTTAGAAATACAGTATATATAGAGAGTAAATGTTTATATATAAATGTTCCTTGTTTCAAATTAATAATTCTTCGATAACTGGCATCGTAATCTACTTCGTAAAAACCATTTATATATATTTGCGATTAAGTTCAGATATTATTATAATAAAAAAATATAAAAAAATCAAGATCTTATAGACTTTGACGCAGCTATAATTATTAACCTATGTAAATAAAGACTAAATTATATTTTTCTTATAAAAACGTTACCCTCATTTTTGAGTTCGCGATCGACAAAATCACCGGCATCGCGTATCATCAGTTTTTGTGCTCGCACTTAGAAAAATAACCGCAATTGATTTGTTATTAAAATCGATACATTTCCATACGTTTTCACTCGCGCTTCACGTTCTATATACTCTAGAGACATGCTAATGTTTCAAGTATGTATTCCGTTTCCAATTCGGCTTTTGAAAATGACCTCGATTATGGTTTAACTAGCAACTGTCTGCGACTTCTGCCAAGTTAAATTGCAATACAATTTTTTTTTTCAATTTTGACGGTTTCACATAACGATATTTGGATCTATATATAAAGGGAGAGAGGGGTGATCGCATTTTGATACGAATCATTTTTCAAAGTCACAAAGATTTGTCAGTCATGATTTAGATGCAAGTCAGAGAGTCGTAATAATTTCAAAGTCCGTTAAATACGTTGAGATAATGACCACATGCTAGATAAAATTATCATAGGATTTAACAGTATACTCCTTCTTCATCAAAGCCAAAAGATCGAATGGACATATATGAAGATACATAAATAGCTTAAGTCTTCTCCGTATAAATACTCAGGTATGCCAACTGTAATGGTTATTGATCAAACGGTGTTATTGATTCAGACATACACTCATTTTTATATAGAGATGAATTTATAAACAAATTGATAGGTATACAATAAATACAGGTACATACATACAGGTTAATAGTAAAAAAACATTTTTATTATACGTACGGCTAAGGTCTGGAATTCACTCCCAGCGTCTGTCTTCCCGTCATCATACAACTTGGGAGTGTTCAAGAGTAGAGTGAACAGACATTTAGCAGGTAAGCGCGATCCATCGTCGGCTTTATCGTCACTTACCATCAGGTGAGATCGTGACTAAGCGCGTATCTGTAAAACATAAAAAAAGAGACACATATTGTTCAAGATATGTTTAAATTTGTGAACTTAATCGAAATTAAAATTTATCGTTTATCGTGTTTGGTGGCGTAGATATTAGGACATTTCTATAGAACTATGTAATAATAACAAAGGTGACTTTGACAGTGTACAGAGTTTTTTAAACATATTAACTGAATTGACAAACTTCGAGACGGTATCTTGGTGTCGATGATACAGCGGTGCGCATGAGTATGTCAGTGGCCCGCGCATGCGTAGTGAGAGTTTCGAATATCTCGGTCCGTATCTACATCGTATCAGGTTACTGTGAATTGAGGAAATTGTTAAGTTAATTACCAATTATTAGAAATTATTTATATCTATTTTATTCGCTTTTAAAATGTTCACTGTGTAGGAAAGAAAGAAAAATCAGTATAATAAATAAAAAAATAAAAAATCTATAATACATCAATATTTTAAGTAATGTGAATTGATGAGAGAGTTTCCCCGTGGATAGTTGGTCGCTATTAAAACATTTTTCTTTAGTTTTTATAAAATGTCATGGTGCTCTTTTCTTCTGTCATCCTTTATTTTCGAATATTACTAGTTTATGTTCAAAATTTCAAGTGTCTATCTCACTAGAAAGTTAGTTAAAAATCACTTACTTTACCCGAACCAAAGAAGACGAATTAGTGAAATAAAGAAATAACTTTTAACCATATTTAAAATAATACATTGGCTTTTTTATACATATAAACCAATTTGTACATGTCTATTCTATATATTTCATTCTCCTTTATTATTAGTTGTATGTCCAATGAGATTTAAGCCGTCTCTTATCTGTACCTTAATTTTAAAAATGGTGTCAAGTATTTTTTTTATGGAAAGGACGTAGCATTCCATTTGGTGTTAAATGTTAGAGGCATAGCGATTTACAAACCAAGCTTCAATTGGAAGTTTGTCATATATTCAAATTTTATTAATTAACATTTACACATATTTTTACAATGGCTTCCAAACTAGGTAGAGTCTGTATCTTGTTAGCTAGAAAACGATTACATGGCGTGTTTTACAAGGAGAAGTTCCTTAGCGGGCCTTACACATAAGTATTTTATAATTGTTAGGTTGATAATATGAAAAATACATTTATACTTATTCACAAATATATAGATGTAAATACATAGAAACGCTTACATATATTAAAATTCTCAACATATTTCCATATTATGCAGCTAAGTTTTAATCTATACTTCTATACTAATATTATAAAGAGGTAAAGTTTGTGAGGTTGTAGGGTGTAATCTCAGGAACTACTGGTCCGATTTGAAAAAAAAACTCAGTGCTATATAGCTCATTTATCGAGGAAGGTTATATGCTATATATCATTACGCTAAGACCAAAAAGAGCGGAGCACAAATAAAGAATGTTTTAAAATCTGTTTTTTTTCCTCATGAGAACTTTGATTACGTGTTAGCGTTGGCTCAAAGTAACTATTCCACGTAGTCGCGGGCAGAGGCTAGTTTTAAATATATGGTCAGCTTCGTCATAGGTATATGAAACACCTTTTGCGTTGAGTTCTTTTAAAAACGGCTTATGTAACAGTGGTAGTGGTGTCGCCAAACACGTAGTTTGCTCTATAATTACTGCACTATACGGTAGTTAACATTAGGTGTCGATTGGGCGAATAAATTTGTGTTTAACTTTACTTTACTGTTAACGCGGTCAGGTAAGCTTAAACAACTTTTGTAAAAACATGGCTGTTACGTAGAAAGGTGACCATGCAATCAAATCGGGCGTCATGTTAATATACTGACATAGGTATTCACAGTTCGGTGTTTCTGAATAATGCTCTAATGTCGTCGGGCGGCCAATCAACCCTCTGTTTGCGATAATCTATCACCCTTCGCATTATAACTTTCCAACTTAGTATAATTTCTAACCTAGAATTTTTATAATAGTTACTTCATTGCAAAACAATCCTATAAGCATTACAACAACAATTTAGATGCATATATATCTGGAATAAAAAATACGTTACATTTATTCGTAATGTTAAGTAAGAAGAGTTTTACTCCAGTGAATTTATATGCGTCTCGTCAATTGATAAGACTCCATTTGCGTTATCGTTTAGGTGGCAATGAAAAATATAGATAATTTAAGCGTATCCGATGAAAGCGGGCGAATGTATTTATTTTTCTTTAGATAATTATTAGAAAGTTTCTATGTGTATTTTATCATCTATATATATAATAAAAATTTAAACGTGTCTGTACTTTTTTATTTTCATGAAAAATATTATTGTAGGTGTCTAGGAATAAGTAATAGAATACATTTCTAGAAACATTTTTAGAAATATCTGTCTGTTTGTTTGTATGAACACGCATCACTGCTAAAGTACTGGGTTCATAATAAAACCTCAGATAACTTAGTCTTTGTTTCATTAAAATCGGCCCACTCTATCAAAAGTTATTGTAATTTTAATAGCGTCGCGACTTAAATATGAGAGAAAAGTAGACAAGCAAATTTTTTTTTTTTTTATGTCATAGGTGGCAAACGAACAGGTGGGTCACCTGATGTTAAGTGATCACCACCGTCCATGGACACTAACAACACCAGAGGAGTCGCAAGTGCGTTGCCACCCTATGGGGGGAAGGGTTAGGGGAGGGAGTAGGAGAGGAGAGGGGAGGGGAGGTGGGCCTCCGGCGCTCTCACTGACCGAACGAAACGCAATAATGCAAGCACTGTTACTTCATGTCGGTTTTCTGTGAGAGGGTGGTACTACTCCGGACGAGCCGACCCATTCATGCTAAAACCAGTAATAGTTTCAACGTGGCTCTACCGCAAATGGAGTAAATACGTTCAGATGACTTTATTAATCATTATTTTGTACATCAGGATCCACGAGGATGAAGTTGCGGGCACAGCTAATTGGTAATAATAATCTACCGAGTGAACTTTAGTTGAAATTAGTAGAGTAACATTTATATATAGTATGTTCCATATTGCAACGTATCATATATGAAAGTGTACAAGGTATGGATAAGAAAAGATCACGCATCTTCATTTCTGCCTACGCTAGTAGCCCACGACGTAAACATAAATATACTAAAGAATACTGTTAATTTATTGTCTAGCTAAATCATCTTAATTATTTAGTAATATAATACTATAATTTAACCCCGTTAGCTTTTTTGTTTCAAGTAAAAAGAATACAGTTTATTTACTTTAAGAATAAAGACAAACGATAAAATGAGACTCTTTTTTGTCTTTGCATTAAATCGTAATTTGAATATAAAGGACTCGAAAAGAAGTTCGCATTATTTAAATAAACTGATCTCACGCGAGCATAATATAATGAATTTAATTATTGAGGTCTTTAACCTTGACCGCGCTGGTGTCGGAGGCGAGAGGTCAACCACACGTATTAATTAATTTTATTCTTAAATATACACGCATTATGAGGTTTATTGGTAGACTTTTTTATTCTTTGTAAACTTTAAAATTTGATAACAATGTTAACTGTACCTAATATATCTTTCGTCACACAATCCGTTCATATATTCTTAGACCCCTTTACTCCTAATTCTGTCTACTCCTTAATTACTTCTCAATTTCTCTGAGAGACGAACGATAATTATAAATAAAATAAAATAAAAAAAAGATTTTTCTATAAATATGTAGTCTGAAGAATTGTAAAAAATAAACAAAAATATCTGTCGTCGTTTCTCCGAATTAAAATGATTTACGTTGATAAAAAATGCAAAGCTTTCCCTCGTATACATTTTAGCACATCTAACCCGTCTGCGAACTTCAGTTCAAAGGTCACCGTTAATTCGCATCAATGACTCTTTTGTCTCGTCAATTCTTTGTCCAACATGAGGAGGTTAATCATAATAAAAGTTTGAATGGGATTGCTTCATTATGATTTATGATACACGACGATACGTCTCCAACTGTTGTCTGCGAAGGTTTAAGTTAATTGATAAAATATTTGAAATTATGTGATACCTAATTTAAATATTTCGAGAAGGATTTTACATTTTCTATAAGTAGATGCTCGCGATTTTTCGAGTACATATTGAAAGAAAGAAAGAAAGAAAAAACGTTTATTTGCAACACACATAAGTAAATATAAAAACACGTACAATTAGAATAAGAAAAAACATACATATAAACAATGAAAAATACAAATTGATGGTTAAGTGTGTGTGTGATAAATGGGCCCCGAGTCAGCGTATGTGCTGTTGGAGGTAAGTCCTTCAGCGCTCGTTTTCACTCGGGACCCAGAGTGCTATGTGCACCGAGAAATGGTGTGCATATTAAATGTTATGTTGTGTTTCGTGTAGTGAAGTTTGGAAATAAAGAAATGGTAATAGCAGTTTAATATGAAATATGAGATAATAAGTACATATATATTAATAATAGGGAACAATGAATATATAAATAAAGACACACATACATATATATATATACACATAACTTTGAAACTTTGAAAAACTGAATTTAGTAAATGACCGGCATAATCTAAATACTAGAAACTGTAATAAACTGGTGGGCCCATGTTTCAGACTTAGCAAAACCAGTAATAGTTTTTTAGGTAATGGTGTTAGGTTCTACAATAAAGTCCCAAAGCATGTTACCGATTTGCCGGACTTGTAAATTTAAGCGCCATGTCAAACGAGTTTTAGTTTCAAAAGGATATTATAGAGTGGATCAGTATGCGAATGATAGTGATATCTGGAATTGACTCCTCTCTGTGCATGCACTAAAAGCATTGTATAATGTATTGGAAATATATGTTTAAAAAATTTACCCGATCGAGTTTCTTGCCGGTTCTTCTCGATGACTGGGTTGTTTTCCGAACCGGTAGTAGTCTTTGACATTCATAAGTGCCTTATTAGGGCCTAAACTGAATAAAGTATTTTTGATTTGATTTGATTTGACATATATAAATAAAAATAGAAAGTCGTAGAATAACATATTATCGATTAATATCGGAAAAACATAATTGTATATAGCTAAGACAATATTCTAAAAAAACCGTTAATAACCATTAAAGGTCTAGGTCTAGATCTAGGTCTAGGTCTATTCCCCCACGGTGTACGTCTGCCGCTATAGTTAGGGCGGCACGAGATCTCTATAGACTTCGTCGTGCCGCCCCAGCGGTTGGCCCAGTAGCGAAAGCGCCGCCGCCGGGCCCCGTATTGTTAGGAGACAGCCGGGTACACGCCGGCCGTCTTCTCCTTCCGCCGGACCTGTGCAATGGGAAGATGGGTCCCCCGACCCATCCTCCCCGGTCCAGCTACGGTGGGAGGAGGCGATCAAACTGCCTCCGTTGGCGGAGAGGGTCACTTTGAGGATCTTGCTCACGAACCCTCTAACCCACCCTCTCCACCGGGAGGGTGGCGTATCCATAAGGGATTTCCCCACGTTAAAAAAAAAAAACTAGGTCTATTCTAGGTCTCATCAAGATCGATCTACTCAAATAGCAAGGGAACACTAGCTTAATTATTAATACGAAAAACGCGTAAACGAATGCACAGGAAGAGCTAGTTGTTTGGCGACAGATTTAATACATTCTTAAGCTATGAAACTTGTTACTTTCCTTATCAAGAATAAATGACTGCGGAAAGTCGTGTCTTAGGTTTGCTTATTATATATTAGAATATATAGTGATTTATGTCAATAGTTATATATTGTATTACGTTATATACAAGTTATATATTACATTCATATATATACATACATACATATAATTAATATCTCAGTAATGACCTAATTTTTTTTTCATACTTTATTAAGTCATTAAATAGTTTTATATTAGTTCTATTTTTAATTTTAATATTTAATTAACTGTATTTTCTATATTATTATCTTCTGTATTGTATAATGAACTAGCCGCTGCCCGCGACTTCGTTCGCATGGAATAGTTACGTTAGGCTAACGCTAACACGCAGCGGAAGCACTCAAGAGGAGAAAAACCCCGATTTTTATATATTATTCATTGGTGCTCCGCTCCCATTGGTCTTAGCGTGATGATATGTAGCTCATAACCTTCCTCGATAAATGAGCTATATAGCACTGAAATAATTTTTCAAATCGGACTAGTAGTTCCTGAGATTACCCCCTACAACTTCACAAACTCACAAACATTACCCCTTTATAATATCTATATATTAATACGTGAAGCCTAAATTTTGTATCCCTTTTTAACGGAACTGCGCGAACGGATGAACGTGAAATTTGGCATAGTTAAAGTTTATATGGAGGAGAAGTGCAGGAAGCTATTTATTTTATATAAAATGCATTAGAAGTACATTAAATTAATTAAAATATGCATTACTCACACTAATGCTTCAATTTTACACAACATATACACACATGTAAATAAAAAAGACAATTTGACATTCAATAAAGAACTTCAAAAAAGGTTGCGAAAGAGGTTGCAATGCTCGACTGTATGTATTATTTTACTCTTACGTTCCAATTACCCTTTTTCATTCTACATTCAACAATGATATTAACCCTAATAAAATACAAAATTTTAAAAATTAATGATCTATGTTCGAATGTCGACCTCTGGGCGCCCACTAGTTAGTATAGATGTGTGTATTATGTTAAATGCTGTAATCGAATGTAATTAATGACATAATTACTTTTATCAATTTGCATATGCGTTATAGGTAATCTATTATGTTCCTTTTGACGATTTTTTTCTGATAAATAAATAAATCATATACCATACTATAATATTAAGTGTCACTATCATAGCCATCGTATAGATTATTTATACACAAAACTGTATTATTAATGTATAATATAAGTTATAATTTTCACATAAATTCCGAGAGATATAAGAATTCGAAATAATCAAAGATTCAATTAAAAGATAACTTCATCACCTCGCGTACGTGTGGTTTTTTAATCGATTCCATCGTGAAGTTAATAAATAATGGGTATTATTATATCTTAAGGTTACGAGAATAAAAACTATATATGGTAGACAAAAATAAAACAAACAAATCTACTGTTAATTATCATACAATTCAGGTAGCGACGATGATTGATTTTTTACCAGGGTAGAATCTTCTGGAAGATGGAAAAATGTTTTTCGTTTGTTAGTGGTTGCAATTTTGTTAAAAAAATAATGTTATTGCGTCATGGCATTTACGTGCTACACTTGGATTTTTAGTTAAAATTGTAGTGTGTTCTTTGTCTAAATTAATCTCAGAAACGGTTCAACCGATTTTGATGAGACTTTTACACACAGATAGGGAATTCTTCGTAGTATTTTTACCATTGCCCTTTTTAAACCATGATGATAATATTTATTGAGAGTTGTTTAAAATCAATAAAATGTAGAGGTTTAAGTAGTAATGACAAAATTATATTGCAAAAAGTGTTGAGCTTTTACAACGGGAAGAGCACACATGGTTGTCTGCTCCAATTTCGATACTCACAAGCGCACTCATGCACTCGTATACAACAGAAAGAGTGAGAGAACGCTTTTTCCTTACGTGACGATTTATACCAGTCAATACCTACTGCGAGTCGCGTTAAGAAACTTCTTTCTAATAATAATACACTTAAAGAAAAACCAACAACTATTTTTTTAAGATAAGATTTTTAAGATAAGAAAAATAGTATTGCTATAATTACAGAGATAAGCCGTAGTTTTCAAGAATAAAAATTCTTGAAATTTGATTGTAATTCCATATTTATGTCAATAATGTTGAATAAAATATTTTATAACTGCTTAATGGTAGATTTAATATGTTCTGAATGCCACTTTTACAGCAGTCTTTAGAGTTTGTAATTAAGCTAAGTTCGAGGTTGTTTCCGACGTAAGCTTTTTAAGCACTTTATATTCAATGTATTTTCAAATTTATTAACATTATTTTTTTTTTTCTTTTCAATATTGTCCATTTCCTACATATATTAAATTATAGTTTATATAATTTTATATTTTCTACGTTTTTATATGTAGTTTTGAATTTGTTTTTTTTTAAATGAACAGTTAATTTTTTTGTTCGTCTTTGTGCAACGTAAAAACGGCTTAATTGATTTTCATAAAGTTTATTATTACACTGTTCAGGCTACAGAATGTATTAAAGAGATAAATATACACACATTCACACGAAAAATATTACCCGCATTCTTTGCAGTCGAGTAACTAATAATTAGGACGCTTTTATGTTTCTTTAGAAGTGTTTTGTATTTTACGTTACACATAAAACTCTGGTTTCATATTGTTCTAATTCCAAGAAGTTTGTTAATTCACCGCAGGCCCAGTTAATAAGTCGTAAAACATTGTTTGAACAGCGACAATTGTACTGCAGCGAATGTAGGCTTTATTCCACGATAAATAACTATAATTGTAACACGAATCGACAGGCGGTATGTATTACGCATTCTTTCTTTTATTACAACCTTAGTAGCTTAGTGGTTAGAGTGTTAGGGTATCGCATCGAGTAACATAGGTTCCAATGCGAATGAACCGAGTTTTCAGTGAAGAAATATATCGTGATAAAACCTGGTGGAAGGACTTTTCCTGAGTCCGTCTGGCTAGTAGCTACCACCTTCAGGTTGAAAAAGCTGAAGGGTTTGCTTGTTTCTTTGGTTGAACGCGCTAACTAACTACATGTCCGAATTGAAAAGTTTTTTTAGTGTTAGATAACCCATTTATCGAGGAAGGCGATAGGCTATATATCATCACGCTTAGCCCAATAGGAGTGGAACACCAATGAAGTATGTTTAAAAAAAATCCTTTTGAGAGCTTCCGCTGCTTGTTAGCCTTAACCCAAAGTAATTATTCCACACGAACGAAGTCACGGGCAGAAGCTAGTCTTTGATAACATTGACATTTAACATCGGATGAGATTGTGCTCAAAGTGTTAGAATAAATAAATAAAGTTACATGATAATTTATTAAGATCGTGTTTAATGGAAAACAACAAAATTGAATACAGAATTAATATATTCTGGACGGAATAAAAATATTTATTTCAAATAGAACCATTCCGTGTATATACGACGTGCTCCGCTTAATCTGTAAATGCATTTCCTTTTAAATAATCGCCGACTGCGGGTTTAAACTGCATATCTGTAACCTATTTGCGGAATCCGGGATCCTGTGCCGCACACGATGTTTCCATTAGTTCCTATAGGTATTCTAAATGTATATACATTAATATAACTGTCTTCTTAAATTCTCGCTTTTTTAATTGTTACAACTTTGTTTTATTCATTTCAAAACAGCGGTAGAGACATATCAGTCTATTCACAAAATACAGTTATTCTGTGTCAATTTACTTGTTTTTGTATTATCATCATCATATATATTAATACGTGAAGCCTAAACTTTGTATCCCTTTTTAACGGAATTGCGCGAACGGATGAACGTGAAATTTGGCATAGTTAAAGTTTATATGAAGGAAAGTGCAGAAAAGTTTATATGAAGGAGAAGTGCAGAAAGCTATTTATTTTATATAAAATGCATTAGAATTACATTAAACTAATTAAAATATGCATTACTCACATTACTGCTTCAATTTTACATAACATATACACATATGTAAATAAAAAAGACATTTTGACATCTGTCGATAAAGGACTTCAAAAAAGGTTGCGAAAGAGGTTGCTATGCTCGACTGTATGTATTATTTTACTCTTACGTTCCAATTACCCTTTTTCATTATACATTCAACAATGATATTAACCCTAATAAAATGCAAACTTAAAAAAATCAATGAACTATGGTCGAATGTCGACCACTGGCCGCCCATTAGTCATGTTAAATATGTAAAATAGTTTAATATTTAGTTTTATTAATATTTAATTTATTGTTGTAGCATGCCGTGGTTGTCTCTAAATATGGCTACATTTATAATGTATCACAATAGTCCCACTTTTTATATACTTACTTATGTATTGTCATGTTGACGATCCTAAAATAAATAACATTGTAATATAAATTATCGTATGTTGGACATATTAATTGTAGCCGATATTGTGACTGCCTGTTTTAATTTAGTTTTATTCTTGGATGTGGTAAACTTTATAAAAAAAATAGTGAATGTCATTCTTATTTTTAAAAACAAAAGATTGTTTACTTAAAGAAAAATTGACTATATATACACATGAATAAAATTAAAGTGTCTGGAATGTCAAAATAACAGCATTTTACTAAATTGATATTCTTTTGTATATAGGGCACTTCTAACAAAAGTCTAATATTTAAAATCCTTGTCTGTCTGTTTGTTCCGGGGTAATTTCCGAAACGTTAGATTTGATTTTGGTTGAATTTTCACTGGCATATAGTTGATGTTATAAGGAGTACTCTACTTTTATTTTAGATTTTTTTTTAAACTAATAATGTCTTATAAAATACATATAGTCCGCTGGTCGATCAGGGAAACCAATAACACTCTGTAGGCACTGTGTCTATTTATCCGGGCAGAGCTTCACCTTACAATCACTTCCACATAGGAGTGCAAACAGATCAAAGACATCTTGCCCTTTTATGTGACAACTGTGGAAGTCAAAGCAATTACTATTTACTCAAATTTCCCTAAAATAATTTAGTAACAAATCAAAGATCAAATCATCGTTAATTAAGTAATACATAAATTCTTTTTTTTATCATAGCAGGCAAACGAGCAGGTGTTCAGGCACTTGATGTTAAGTGATTATCACCGTCCATAGACACTTGCAACACCAGAAGAGTCGCAAGCCTGTGTTTGGGGCAGGGGGAGTGGGAGTGGGGCAGTGCGGAAGGGGAGAGAGAGAGGAGGTGGGTTATCCGGCGCTCTCACTGATCGAACGAAACGCAACAATGCAAGCACTGTTACTTCACGTCGGTTTTCTGTGAGAGGGTGGTACTACCCCGGGCGAGCCGACCCATTCACTCTGAAACTAGTAATAGCTTATTTATATGAAGAATTGATGTATCTAATATGGTGGCGCTAGTGTTAATGTTCCGGTGGCGTTGCAGTCTCGCCCCGAGAGGCGAGAGCGTGTGTCGTAGCGGTAGCGGACGTAGTTAATAACAAAAGTAATATTAGTAGTCCGGTGAAGCTGTGAAGACCCTACCAGGTCAATAGCGTAGTCAGTTCGAGGAAAAAAAAACAAAAGTAATGAAATGGTGTCGAGAAATGCGGACACCCTATGTGCATCTTTTCACTGAACATAATGGTGGTAGAGCCACGTTGAAACCATAACTGGTTTCAGCATGAATGGGCCGGCTCGCTCGGGGTAGTACCACCCTCTCATAGAAAATCGACGTGAAGTAACAGTGCTTGCATTGTTGCGTTTCGATGGGTCAGTGAGAACGCTGGAGGCCCACCTCCCCTTCCCTCTCCTCTCTCCTCTCCCTCTCCTTCCCCTAACCCTTCCCCCCAAAGGGTGGCAACGCACTTGCGACTCTTCTGGTGTTGTTAGTGTCCATGGACGGTGGTGATCACTTAACATCAGGTGACCCACCTGTTCGTTTGCTACCTATGACATAAAAAAAAAAAACTGAACAATTTTTTTGTTAATTTGTTACTTGTAGACTCTTCTGTTTTTCAATATGTATATACCTGTACACGTGGGTTCGTTATTCATCCCCTTTAAAAGGATTGATCGATTTCAATGATATTTCTTATATAATATGGGTACTTATGGAATATTCTTTGACGCCCCCGGTGTTGCTAGTGTCTATGGATGGCGGTGATCACTTACCATCGGGTGACCCGTCCGTTAGTTTGCCTCCTATAATATTAAAAAAAAATGGAGTTACTTTAATGGTTTTTAGCCATAGATCAAACCAGCAGGTGGCGCTTTTTACGAGAACTTGAATTTTTTTCGACCAAATTTCCAACTTCTTCGTCCCTCTGAACATTTTTGTTTTCTATATTCACGGGCTACTCAGGTCTATAGAAGAACAAATCTTGTTTACCGCTTTCACTATTATGTTACATCTTACTAGGTAGTTAGGTAGTGGTAGAAATGTAGGTATATTATCTGTGACAAATATTACATCCGCGTATACGAAACACAAGGATGCATCACTAATGACATCGTATAAGTTGACTCATTTATGTTGTAATGAGGTCAATGTGTTTGTTAAATAAGCAATCCTTTTAAGGATTGTATATATTACATCAGAATTTCCTCACCTCAACCAAGATGTTATTGTATATAAGTTTAAAGCTTTGTCATAGGTTTTATTTTACACGATAACACTAATTTTAGAGCTCGTGGGCACGCATTTTGTTGTAAGTTTGGCTAATTGCTAATTTAACCCTCTTTTACAATAATATTAATTACCGATTTTTTAATTTAAAATTATGATAATCTTGTTATTTATTATAAACCAGTGACTTTACATTCCTATATCACAAACACTCTTATTTCAAAAATATATTCTACATTTTAGTTCTGTTACCAAATTTTTCAGTTTTTTTTAACTACTTTTATTTTTTCTTGCTTAAATTTCAAAAGAAACTTAAATTTCATAGTAACTTGAAGACTCGAAGTTGTTACATTATATGTGACAGCAAATTATCGGACTATTTTGTAATCCAATCATTTGATCTAATGCATCACTATTATATGGCAATGTAATCAAGCAATTCTTAATTTATAAATTACAATTCGTTATTCTTAAAACTTATATTGTTAATTAGCTAAATAAGTAAATTAATAACACAAACTTATTGAATTAATGTATTATTTATTATCTTTATTTGATAATTGTGCTAAATTTCAATTTAATCCAACGTTTATAAGTAGGTGAGAATCATGTTCAAAGATCCGTAAAGATATATAAATAAATAGACACAGGTGAAGCTAATAAAAGCTGGTTAATAGAAGGATAGAAAGAAAAATTAAAATTACACGGTAATTATGTTTAAAATAAATCATAAAATTAATCTGTTGTTATATTTATGATTATTATTTCAAAGATGAAATAGTAAAAATAGTATATCCGTACGTCTGGTTGATTTACCGCAAAAAAATTACATATGTACATACCCGCATCCTAGCGAAAAAAGTTTCTGGCTTCATGTGTCTCATATGGGGGACACACGGACAATGAGAACAATCAGCTGATCCTCCAACGTAAGTAAACGAGCAAATCTTCCTTTACTTTTCGTAACTTTCGATTTCTTTATATCACTTGGAAACTAGTCTGAAAGTTGCACTGGAAAAGTTTTGATCTCATAATTCAGAGGTCAGCTTAGAGATCTACTTTCAAATTTCTCTCAAGTTTTATGTGCGTCGGTACGCCTTTGATCTTGTATTTCTTCTTGATTTTATTATTTAGTAGTCTTTAACGGCTTTGTCATCTCACCAAATATGGTGTTCACGGTGATATCTAGATTATAATTCATATTTTAATCATAAATGTTGCATTCATTATAAAGAAAACTAAATATGAATATACTAGTATAAAAATTGGTTCTTGTTTTTTTGTGTTAAATTGCTTTTTATTTATCTTATAAACTTATGGAAACTATTCCTTAAATGGACTTGACGTGCATTTGTAATTCCCGGCTTTGCATGAGTGCGATGTTTTAATGAATTTGAAGTTATAAGTGTTCAAACGATCTAGACCCATATATTGACCGATCCATAGTTTGGTACCCATATTATACGTGTGGTAGAGCCACGCTGAAGCTATGACTGGGGTGTTCTCACTGATCGAACGAAATGCAACAATGCAAGCACTGTTACTTCACGTCGGTTTTCTGCGAGAGGGTGGTACTACCCCGGGCGAGCCGACCCATTCATGCTGAAACCAGTCATAGCTTCAGCGTGGCTCTACCACACGTACCCCTTCTCCACTCTCCCTCCACCAAACACAAGGTGGCAACGCACTTGCGACTCTTCTGGTGTTGCAAGTGTCTATGGACGGTGGTGACCACTTAACATCAGGTGAACCGCCAGTTCGTTTGCCTCCTATGATATAAAAAAAATCAGTTCACCAAAGTAAAAAAAAATTCGTATGTCTCGCAAAGCAAATATTTGCATTTTTGTCACACATGATTTTAAGTCTATGATATTTTCTAAAATATTAATTGAAATTATATGCATTGAAGTATAGTTTACATTGACATTCAATGCGAAATTTAAATAATAACGTTTAAACAAACTAGACAAGTATTTACACTTTTTTAGTCACAATAGCCTCGCATATAACCCATTACTTTTTAATAATGTTTAAAAAATAACAATGACTACTGTAATTTATCTTTTGGAAATAGACACATCATCGCGAACTATTCTATAGATTCTTTTAAAATATACAATTCCGTAGCCCATAATTTTAATAAGAAATAAATCTAAATGAAATTTAACCTGTTATTCAAAAGTAGTGCATATTTATATCACGTTAAACTCAACTATTATATTTCAAATTCTATTTAGTGTCAAAAAATGAACTAGAGATATGGAGCAACATATCTTGAATATTTGATCTCATAAATTAGTAGTTTACTAGGCTTCAGACATCACTAGAATATATATATGACCATGTGTCACAACTAACGCGAAAATAAGCATAATTCGCGCACCACAAGCGGCGCTTATTATTCTAAAGTGGCCTCACGTATTGTCTTATGGAGGTTCGTGATTGCATACTTACTTGTTCTCTTAAAATATACAGATTCGGACTGAGGTATTTTATATGGATTGAAAATATATTTTTTTTTACTTTATTCTACTAATTTATTCATTACTAGCTATGCCCGCGACTCCGTCCGTTCGTCCGTCCTGGAACCTAATAAAAAAAAGTGGCTAATTAAATCATCCGAATATATTGTCCGTTTATTTATCTACGTTTCTTTACTTAAGTCGCGTAGTCATTAAAATTACAATAACTTTTGATAGAGTGAACCGATTTTAATAAAACAAAAAGTAATTTATACTCGAGTATATGCTTTATGAGTTTCTTAAAGAAGTTTTATTACTACTTTAGCAGTGATGCGTGTTTATACAAACAGACAAACATTTCTAAAAATGAAATGTATTATGCAACAATTTTTTTCACGAAAATCAAAAAAAGTACAGACACGTTAGGTTCATATTCTTGTTGCATGTATAGATAGATAGTTTTGTGTCTAATTAAATGTATTTATATGCTTTATTAATTTTATACACTCTTATGATTTTGCTATAAAAGAAATGGGGACAATTACCCCGCAGTCGTGTTGAGTACTGACCAGTAGACTATGCGAACAATTTCGGTAGAATTATCTGCAAATTGTCTAAGAAATTTTGTACAGTCATTGATTATATATGATTTTCTGGCTTTTTGTGCGGATCTCAACTTTCTATTATCCATTACCTATTTTCTAGCACATTATTTATACGTTAGTATTTCATTGGTAAATTACTAAATTAATTTAGCTTTTCGATCTATGTTTTGCAGTGTATTTGTATTCAACAAAACGTTGTTACTTCTGAATTAATTGTTGAGAAGTTGCTAGTTCCAATAAAGCAGTATTCAATGTGATTTTTGAAGTTATACTTCTTTTGTCGCATTAGGGAAAAATTATGAGAGTAAATTTTTACGATACGCGCGCACACCGTCATGAAAAACCGACACCCTGAAGTTAGCTGTAGTCAATATTTTGCTTCATGGTATTTGTTGTTTGTATTTCTTTGTATTAAAACTTCCAATGGATTAAATACCTTTTTCAAAAGTAGAATATGGCGAAAGATAAATTTTTGGAAAAGATTTTTATCTTGTTACGCCGAAGAAATATAACTTCTAACGCGTGTACATAAGTACACACACACTTTTTTTGTATACATTTTAATATTATTTCATCCCAAATAATATTACAAATGCTTTATAAGTTTCTTTGTTACGCTGTCACGCGGTAACCACTCAATCGATCATCTTCCAATTTTGCATGCATGTTGTCAGGAGTACAAAGTGGGACATAGGGTACTTTTTATCCAGAACAAATGTATCTACTTCTCCCTAGGGACAGGTCAAATATACATTACATACAAAATAGTACTTATATAATAAAGACTACAAATTTTATGATCTATAGCCAGCGGGCTCAGCAGTATCCTGAAATCAAACGGTAGCGCCACCTATCGCACCGATTATGAATACATTGTATTATGAATGAATGAATCCATCTCAAAACATAAAATATTTCATCAAAATCGGTCCAGCCGTGCCAACTAAACAGTGACGTAATACGCGCAGAAAAATTATGTGTATAAAAACTAGTCAAAAGTAAACGTAGTACTTCTGAAAATTCATTCCTACACATAAACGAAGTTCAACTCCTTATAATAATAAAGAGGTCAGATAAGCCGATAAAAATCATTTTATTTTTACCTACTTAATGTAATCAGACGAGCGTCAGCTTTTAATTTTCTACGAAACAAATAAAAAAAAAACACTTTCACAATCGTAAATTTCCTTACTCCGTCTACTTTCTTCAAAGATTCCGAGATTAAATAATGGATAAGTTTAAATAAAATTAGAAAGCGTAACTTATTTCAATGTTTCTTGCGTAATTACTTGTGTAATTAATACAAAGTTTTTTTTATTATCTAACTCTAAAGCTCAACGAAGCGTGACGCTTTCTTTTTGGAGACAATACGAATATAATTACTCGGAGCTGGTGAAGCTGACGATGGTAATTTGCGTTTTCTCGCGAAATGTTCATAAATGTGTCGTAGAGAGGCGAGTGCAAATGTCTATAAGACCGAAACTCTATAACGGTAGTTAAGCGATTTGATGTATGCGGTGCTCTGTTTAAAGCGAAAAGGTATTCTGATTTATTAGGTTAGGATCAAAAATAAGATAAAAAAACCATAGGTACTTGTATCGGTGTGAACACGTAGAGGAAGAGAATTTTTATTGGCTATGTCTATGGCAACATTAAAGTATAATATTTTTTATCTGTGTAATTTATCTTGTCGCGAATAAATGAACAAAGAAAGACGTGTTGTGTTTGCTTTTACCATATTAAAATACAGTCCACTATACAAGAAGTAAACAACTTATATATATGCAATGTATATATAGGTATATGAGAATGCTCATAAACTATTTTATACTACTAGACCCATGTGACGCTTATATATACGTGTATATATCTACCTTATGTTTTTTTTTTTTTTTTTTTTTTTTTTTTTTTTTTTTTTTTTTTTTTTTTTTTTGAGGGTCGGCAACATGACTGTGCTGTATTTAATATTATTATATAATTAAATATGTACACTTGCGACACCCGTTCCCCGCATTACGAGGATAGACGTCGGTGTGAACGGAAGTATGTGATAGATTTCGGTGTTTCATTTAATAAACTACAAACCACAAGGTGATACATTACAATTACAATAAAAGATAAGGTATTAAAAGTAGCAATTTTGTGATTGAATATAATTGCAGTCATATTATTTTAGTCTTATACGTTTTATTTTTTTTAAGACTTTTTTTAATTCCCAGGCCGTATAAAAGTCGTGGAAAATTGGTAATCAAGCTATAAGCCGAAAAAATTAAAATGTTTTCTCTAAACTATATACATAAATATGATGCTTAAAGAAAGATGAAGTGTCGCATAGAAAACAACACCATTCTTGTCGTGTAAAAATGTTTCTATATTGGGATTAAGATGGATGAGTTAAACGAAATTATAAGGGTCCCTTAACTGGGAGAAGTAAGCAAACTAAGTAAGTAGTGGGTAAAGTGTAAACAGTTAGCGGACCCGACTTCGGTCCAAAGTTATGACTAAACTAGGGCAAACTAGATAATCATCATTCAATGACAATCCCGTATAATATATCACATATAAATAAAATTAAGTGTCTTATGTTTGTCCTGAATAACCTTAGAAATGGTTGAACTGAATTTGACGAGACTTTTAGTGATGAATAGAGAATTTTTCAAAGTACCATTAAAGTTACTTACCGTTTCGCCTTTCTCTAGAAATTAAGCAGTAATGTTGAAATTGAAAAGGTAATTTCATATCGGTAAAATTAAAAGAATATTCTCATAGTCATCAAAAAATAAAATAACTTTAACGGCTTTGTCATCTCACCAAATATGGTGTTCACGGTGATATCTAGATTATAATTCATATTTTAATCATAAATGTTGCATTCATTATAAAGAAAACTAAATATGAATATACTAGTATAAAAATTGGTTCTTGTTTTTTTGTGTTAAATTGCTTTTTATTTATCTTATAAACTTATGGAAACTATTCCTTAAATGGACTTGACGTGCATTTGTAATTCCCGGCTTTGCATGAGTGCGATGTTTTAATGAATTTGAAGTTATAAGTGTTCAAACGATCTAGACCCATATATTGACCGATCCATAGTTTGGTACCCATATTATACGTGTGGTAGAGCCACGCTGAAGCTATGACTGGTTTCAGCATGAATGGGTCGGCTCGCCCGGGGTAGTACCACCCTCTCGCAGAAAACCGACGTGAAGTAACAGTGCTTGCATTGTTGCATTTCGTTCGATCAGTGAGAACACCGGATAACCCACCTCCCCTCCCCCTTCTCCACTCTCCCTCCACCAAACACAAGGTGGCAACGCACTTGCGACTCTTCTGGTGTTGCAAGTGTCTATGGACGGTGGTGACCACTTAACATCAGGTGAACCGCCAGTTCGTTTGCCTCCTATGATATAAAAAAAATCAGTTCACCAAAGTAAAAAAAAATTCGTATGTCTCGCAAAGCAAATATTTGCATTTTTGTCACACATGATTTTAAGTCTATGATATTTTCTAAAATATTAATTGAAATTATATGCATTGAAGTATAGTTTACATTGACATTCAATGCGAAATTTAAATAATAACGTTTAAACAAACTAGACAAGTATTTACACTTTTTTAGTCACAATAGCCTCGCATATAACCCATTACTTTTTAATAATGTTTAAAAAATAACAATGACTACTGTAATTTATCTTTTGGAAATAGACACATCATCGCGAACTATTCTATAGATTCTTTTAAAATATACAATTCCGTAGCCCATAATTTTAATAAGAAATAAATCTAAATGAAATTTAACCTGTTATTCAAAAGTAGTGCATATTTATATCACGTTAAACTCAACTATTATATTTCAAATTCTATTTAGTGTCAAAAAATGAACTAGAGATATGGAGCAACATATCTTGAATATTTGATCTCATAAATTAGTAGTTTACTAGGCTTCAGACATCACTAGAATATATATATGACCATGTGTCACAACTAACGCGAAAATAAGCATAATTCGCGCACCACAAGCGGCGCTTATTATTCTAAAGTGGCCTCACGTATTGTCTTATGGAGGTTCGTGATTGCATACTTACTTGTTCTCTTAAAATATACAGATTCGGACTGAGGTATTTTATATGGATTGAAAATATATTTTTTTTTACTTTATTCTACTAATTTATTCATTACTAGCTATGCCCGCGACTCCGTCCGTTCGTCCGTCCTGGAACCTAATAAAAAAAAGTGGCTAATTAAATCATCCGAATATATTGTCCGTTTATTTATCTACGTTTCTTTACTTAAGTCGCGTAGTCATTAAAATTACAATAACTTTTGATAGAGTGAACCGATTTTAATAAAACAAAAAGTAATTTATACTCGAGTATATGCTTTATGAGTTTCTTAAAGAAGTTTTATTACTACTTTAGCAGTGATGCGTGTTTATACAAACAGACAAACATTTCTAAAAATGAAATGTATTATGCAACAATTTTTTTCACGAAAATCAAAAAAAGTACAGACACGTTAGGTTCATATTCTTGTTGCATGTATAGATAGATAGTTTTGTGTCTAATTAAATGTATTTATATGCTTTATTAATTTTATACACTCTTATGATTTTGCTATAAAAGAAATGGGGACAATTACCCCGCAGTCGTGTTGAGTACTGACCAGTAGACTATGCGAACAATTTCGGTAGAATTATCTGCAAATTGTCTAAGAAATTTTGTACAGTCATTGATTATATATGATTTTCTGGCTTTTTGTGCGGATCTCAACTTTCTATTATCCATTACCTATTTTCTAGCACATTATTTATACGTTAGTATTTCATTGGTAAATTACTAAATTAATTTAGCTTTTCGATCTATGTTTTGCAGTGTATTTGTATTCAACAAAACGTTGTTACTTCTGAATTAATTGTTGAGAAGTTGCTAGTTCCAATAAAGCAGTATTCAATGTGATTTTTGAAGTTATACTTCTTTTGTCGCATTAGGGAAAAATTATGAGAGTAAATTTTTACGATACGCGCGCACACCGTCATGAAAAACCGACACCCTGAAGTTAGCTGTAGTCAATATTTTGCTTCATGGTATTTGTTGTTTGTATTTCTTTGTATTAAAACTTCCAATGGATTAAATACCTTTTTCAAAAGTAGAATATGGCGAAAGATAAATTTTTGGAAAAGATTTTTATCTTGTTACGCCGAAGAAATATAACTTCTAACGCGTGTACATAAGTACACACACACTTTTTTTGTATACATTTTAATATTATTTCATCCCAAATAATATTACAAATGCTTTATAAGTTTCTTTGTTACGCTGTCACGCGGTAACCACTCAATCGATCATCTTCCAATTTTGCATGCATGTTGTCAGGAGTACAAAGTGGGACATAGGGTACTTTTTATCCAGAACAAATGTATCTACTTCTCCCTAGGGACAGGTCAAATATACATTACATACAAAATAGTACTTATATAATAAAGACTACAAATTTTATGATCTATAGCCAGCGGGCTCAGCAGTATCCTGAAATCAAACGGTAGCGCCACCTATCGCACCGATTATGAATACATTGTATTATGAATGAATGAATCCATCTCAAAACATAAAATATTTCATCAAAATCGGTCCAGCCGTGCCAACTAAACAGTGACGTAATACGCGCAGAAAAATTATGTGTATAAAAACTAGTCAAAAGTAAACGTAGTACTTCTGAAAATTCATTCCTACACATAAACGAAGTTCAACTCCTTATAATAATAAAGAGGTCAGATAAGCCGATAAAAATCATTTTATTTTTACCTACTTAATGTAATCAGACGAGCGTCAGCTTTTAATTTTCTACGAAACAAATAAAAAAAAAACACTTTCACAATCGTAAATTTCCTTACTCCGTCTACTTTCTTCAAAGATTCCGAGATTAAATAATGGATAAGTTTAAATAAAATTAGAAAGCGTAACTTATTTCAATGTTTCTTGCGTAATTACTTGTGTAATTAATACAAAGTTTTTTTTATTATCTAACTCTAAAGCTCAACGAAGCGTGACGCTTTCTTTTTGGAGACAATACGAATATAATTACTCGGAGCTGGTGAAGCTGACGATGGTAATTTGCGTTTTCTCGCGAAATGTTCATAAATGTGTCGTAGAGAGGCGAGTGCAAATGTCTATAAGACCGAAACTCTATAACGGTAGTTAAGCGATTTGATGTATGCGGTGCTCTGTTTAAAGCGAAAAGGTATTCTGATTTATTAGGTTAGGATCAAAAATAAGATAAAAAAACCATAGGTACTTGTATCGGTGTGAACACGTAGAGGAAGAGAATTTTTATTGGCTATGTCTATGGCAACATTAAAGTATAATATTTTTTATCTGTGTAATTTATCTTGTCGCGAATAAATGAACAAAGAAAGACGTGTTGTGTTTGCTTTTACCATATTAAAATACAGTCCACTATACAAGAAGTAAACAACTTATATATATGCAATGTATATATAGGTATATGAGAATGCTCATAAACTATTTTATACTACTAGACCCATGTGACGCTTATATATACGTGTATATATCTACCTTATGTTTTTTTTTTTTTTTTTTTTTTATGTCATAGGTGGCAAACGAACATGTGGGTCACCTGCTGTTAAGTGATCACCACCATCCATGGACACTAACAACCCCAGAGGAGTCGCAAGTGCGTTGCCATCTTTCGGAGGGAAAGGTTAGGGGAGGGAAAGGGAGAGGAGAGAGGAGAGGGGAGGGGAGATGGGTCTCCGGCGCTCTCACTGACCGAGCGAAACGCAACAATGCAAGCACTGTTACTTCACGTCGGTTTTCTATGAGAGGGTGGTACTACCCCGGGCGAGCCGACCCATTCATGCTGAAATCAATAATAGTTTCAGCGTGGCTCTACCACCATCAAAGTATATGTATAACCCATAACGCGTAACGATTGTTTTTCCTACTGTGTCATAAGAAGTTTTATTTCAATAATAAAGAAAGATGCTTTCTATCTTCCTTTCACATTTCTATTCCATAGTCACAAATATAATAACTTTATGAGAAACCTCTATTTAAAAGATAAATAAAACCAATTATTAAACAAATAATTAATAAACTAATTTTCGGTATCTCGGTTCATTGATACAAAGCGACGGTGGCATTGATAAGGACGTGAGGAATAGAATAAATGCAGGATGGATGAAATGGCGAAATGTGTCTGGGGTAGCCCACGAATGCCTTTGAAACTCAATGGGAAGGCTTATAAAGCTATGATAAGACCAGTCATGCTGTATGCATCTGAGTGCTGGGCTACGAAAGAGACGGATGAGAGAAAGTTACATGTTGCAGAAATGCGAATGTTAAGGTGGATGTGTGGTGTGGCTAGAATGGATAAAATTAAGAATGAGTATATCAGAAGAAGTTTGAAAATAGCACCAGTGACAGAGAAGTTGAGGAGTAATTAGCATGTAATGAGGAGAGATGAAAACCATGTAACTAGAAAAGTGTTGAGTATGTTTGTGGACGGATATACGAGTAGAGGAAGACTGAAAAAGGGTTGAATGGACTGTGTGAAAAATGTTATGTGCGTAAAAGGTGTGACTGCTGAGATGACATTTTACACGTGAGAATGGAAAAAGAAAACATGTCGTGCCGACCCTACTTAAGTGGCATAAGGGTAATGATGATGATGATGATGAAATAAAACGAATAATTAAATTTATTGTAATGTATGTATGGTGTTTCATATATTATAGCAAAATAAATAGTAATTATAAGAACTTTTAATATATATATA
>MU158798.1:546328-577015 GCA_015888305.1 Antheraea pernyi
TATATATATAAAACCTTCAGCTTTATATCACTTGTACTCGAATAATTTCTCTACTACTTGTAACTACTACAATTAGAATTAAAAAAAAAGTGCGTGCGTAAAAAGTACATATGTCAGAAGTAAAACTGCTTTGGCTAACAAATTTATAAGACTTGTTTTTTATAAGTTTATACAAACAAGAAAAAAGAATAAAAAGTTTTTTTTTATTTATTTAATATGCGTTTACTGCAAATAACGTCACTTCCGTTGCATACCTGCGTGACGTTACATCTGTAAAAATTTTACCCTAATGCGCCTAAAGAAGTTTCACTTCAAAAAATATTGCTACTGGTTTCATTATAGTTAATGAAATATGACCTATCTCTCGGAACCAGTACTTTTTTCTGCGTGACTGTGAATGTCTTTTTCTGTAGCTCTAACCACATGTAAGCAATTTTCATGACGATCAGCTTAGTAGTTAAGGTGTGAAAGCGTAATAAACAAACAAACTCACAGTTTCGTTTATAATATTACTACCAGACCCGGCGAACGTTGTCCCGCCCTGATAATAGAAAAAAAAAACAAACAAATTTTATACCTAAACTTTCCTCGCGAATCACTCTATCTACTGGCGAAAAGCTCATGAAAATCCTTTCAGTAGTTTTTGAGTTTATCGCGAACGGACATACATGATAGAGGAATTTGTTTTATAATATGTAATCATGATTAAGGAAATCAGTAATATATGACTTCAGTAATAATTCAATTTTGGTGCGATAATGGCTCACGGCGCACACCGCGTTGACGACGTTATTTTAATTTTAAGTACCTGCAATTGAGTCGCAGTTTTCAGTGCAGGAAATTCTGATGAAATATAACACAATAACAATAAGGGTTTTTCTATGTCAGCCTGACTAACTTCCGCTCTTAATTCCAAATTTTCCCTCCACGTACATGTAGAACAATACACACACTAATCGAACTTATGCTGAGGCTACTAAATATATGTATGCAAAAGAAACGAATGATTCCAACTCAATGCAATTATTAGACATAATGTTTAATAAACTCCAAGTTATTCTGAGCAATATGCTGGACAACATGATGGATCGTATGATTCAACTAATAACAAAACTAGTAACAAAATGCCCCTAAATATGCGCATAATGACATGGAACGCCAATGGCTTAACAGAACGCAGACAATAACTTGAGATATTCTTAAAAATGGAAAAAATTGATGTTGCCTTAATTTCTGAAACTAGGTTTACCGCAAAATCATACATAAACATTAAGCATTACATGACTTATACTACAAATCATCCATCAGGAAACACAAACGGAGGAACTGCAATAATCATAAAAAACAATATCAAACATTATCCAATTAAAAATTATAATACAGAAAAAATACAGGCAACATCAATCAAAATTGAGGACCAAAAAACTGAAACAACATTATCAGCAATATACTGTCCTCCACGACACGTAATTAACAAGAATGAATTCAAAGATTTTTTCACTACATTGGGTAACAGATTCATATGTGGTGGAGACTGGAATGCAAAAAATACTCACTGGGGATCAAGGCTGACACTACCACGGGGCAGGCAACTTTACTCTGCTGTCGATGAATTAAACCTTCGATGTATAACCCATGGAGTCCCAACATACTGGCCGACCGATCACAATAAAATACCTGATCTTTTAGATTTCTTTATAGCCCAAAATGTTGCATGCAGTCATGTCATTACAGAAGAATGTACTGATTTATCTTCAGACCATACACCTGTAATAATTAACCTAAACAGTAAAGATTTCATAGTAGAACTTTCATCTAAATTGTATAATGCAAAAACTAGCTGGGACACATATAGAGACATAATTACCAAAAACTCAAATCTACTAATATCCCTGAAAACTGCAGACGAAGTCGAAGCTCAGATAGAATCATTTCATAAACTAATATATTTAGCAGCCGAGCATTCCACATGTATCTTAGGTGAAGAAAACATATTACCACACAAATACCCAAAATATATCAAAGACAAAGTAAACGAAAGAAGGCAGCTGAGAAAAAAGTGGCATAGTTCTAGATATCCAATTGATAAGAAGGCATTTAATAAGGCCTCGAAAGAACTAAAAAGCTTGATTTATAACATGAAAAATAAGAACCTACAGACTTACCTCATGAATTTAACACCGTTTAGTGACACCAACTATTCATTGTGGAGAGCCACTAAAAATCTAAAAAAAAAACCAAACTGATGTTGCGGAATAATGTCGGGGAGATTAGAATGAATTCTATTTAATATAATTTTTTCTAGGAGTTTACCCATTACAGGTAACAAGCTAATAGGCCTGTAGAAGCTTACATGATTCGGTTGTTTACCTGGTTTAAGTACCATTATTACCTGTGCAATTTTCCAATGAGATGGGAAAATTTGAAGTCTTAGACAAGCCTTAAAGACCAATGTTAAAAGTAGAATACCTTTTTTAGGTAGGTTTTCTAGCATAATGGCATCAATCCTATCATAGGCTTGTCTAAGACTTCAAATTTTCCCATCTCATTGGAAAATTGCACAGGTAATAATGGTACTTAAACCAGGTAAACAACCGAATCATGTAAGCTTCTACAGGCCTATTAGCTTGTTACCTGTAATGGGTAAACTCCTAGAAAAAATTATATTAAATAGAATTCATTCTAATCTTCCCAACATTATTCCGCAACATCAGTTTGGTTTTCGAGAACAACATGGCACTATTGAGCAAGTACATCGGCTTGTTTATACCATCAATAGAACATTTGAGAATAAACAATATTGCTCTGCAATATTTCTAGATATAGGGCAAGCTTTTGATAAAGTTTGGCATGAAGGACTTTTATATAAATTAAAGCAGATGTTACCACATTCATTCTACCACATATTAAAATCATATCTCAATAAAAGATGCTTTGAAGTCAAGGTAAATAACTCTGTATCCTCACTATGTGACATCTCATCAGGAGTCCCTCAAGGCAGTATACTGGGTCCAGTGCTGTACCTGATATATACAGCTGATTTACCTACCCAAATAGATACGATAACTGCTACTTACGCAGATGATACAGCCATCCTATCGGTACATGAGAATCCTGTAACAGCTACAGATAATCTCCAGAGTAATCTATTGAAAGTTGAGGAATGGTTCAATAAATGGCGCATCAAAGTAAATGAAAACAAATCTGTTCACGTGACGTTCAGCCTTAGAAGGCAAACTTGTCCGCCCATAATCCTAAACAATAACATCATACCTCAAGCTGAACACGTTAAATACCTAGGTATGCATTTAGATCGGCGTCTTAATTGGCGAAAACACATTTGGACCAAACGTAAACAGCTTAACACAAAATTAAGAAGCATGTATTGGTTATTGGGACCTAAATCAAAGCTCTCTTCTGCCTGTAAATTTACAATATACAAAGCCATCCTGAAACCAATTTGGACATATGGCATCCAACTCTGGGGTACAGCCAAAAATAGCAATATAGAAATTCTAGAACGATTTCAATCTAAAACAATACGCAACATGATGAGCATCCCATACTACATAAATAACAGATACATCTATATGGATCTTGATATCAAAACGGTCAAACAAGAAGTTGCTGAATTCAGTAAAAAATATCAAAGTCGGCTGTCCAAACACATTAATATACTGGCATCAAAACTGGAAGGTGAAGGGAGCATCGTGCACAGTCGGTTAAAAAGATTCAGTGTTTCGAACCTGAAATCTAGGTTCTAGCAACACTCACATCATGAAAAATAGTAGACTCGGTGGAGTCTCTATATAACACGCAAATATTTTAAATCCAATCCTGGCTCTCACATTGGAATGGCTTATTGTTCTTAGTACAAATGAACAGATTGCCATGAAACAGAAAAGACAGAAGAGAAAAAAAAAACCTACCTGTGATATGTTCACACAGTCGTACTTAAGAGTCGTTTTCATTTAGGCTTTAACGTGTTACCATCAGTGCTTTACACAATCTTGACATCGGGACAGATATTAGTCAAACGCTAAATAAAGGCTATAAACAATAGATCTATTTATAAGAATATATACAATTTTTATATTTCGAAAGCATAGTCAAGATCTATGCTCCTAAAAAAATTCTTATCTTAGAATGTATTAGCTAACGGTTGTTCGTTTTACCAATCACTCTACCAGATTAGGCCTCTCTCGGCAGCGGCTCAAGCCTAGGTCCGTTCCCTCGGCGTGGAGCCCTTGAGTGCGCTGCTCGCGCGATACAGTGATTCAAAATCTTACATCACTGCGACAACATTACACATATCACTTCCACACACGTGCACGCATACACGCTTACACATGCAAGTGGAAGGGTTTTATTTTTTCCCTTATCAAACTGAAATAGTTTAGAAAATTATCCGATACGAAATATATATAAGAGTTGTTGAGGTATGTATGTCTGGTCTGGTATATATGTATGAATAGTTAGTTTAGCTTAGGTTAGCTCAGATAGGTCGCGAATTGTATATATCAGGCAACAGCCAAAGCCGAGGTGTGCCGTGCACCCTCGTGCCTTCAGCGCTCGCCTTAGTAGTCCGGTGAAGCTGTTAAGACCTTACTAGGTCAATAGCATAGACACTTCGAAAAAAAAACCAATCATAGTTCTATATTCCACATCTTTTTATATTTACACACTTACACTTACTTACATCTATGTAAGGTTTCATTGCGATCGCTTTAAAATTTTAATCGTGAAAATGTAAGACCATTAATTATGAATAGGCTTTGGTATGTAGTAAACAAATTTGGTAACATTATTTGACACTGTTATATATTTTTTTCCACTTATGTCATTAGTTACAAATCGCTCTGTGCAAATAGTGTGAACGCTACCTTAATGAGTGTCACGTACAGTTATACAAAGTGCGCACGCGCCACTGTTTGCACTGAAGATTGTACACTCCTTGCCTGTTACAATTGTCTGTAACAAAAAAACTATTATGTTGAAATTGACGTAGAATTTACTGGGTGTCAAATAAATATTAGTTATTCTTATTTCACCTCAATGTAACTATTTTATTCATGAATATAAAATATTGTGTACTAAAACTAATCCTCAAGAATTGTTTGTCTAAAGGCGCTAGTCCTTGGAAGTACTAATTAGAATTGAGAAATATTTTTGCATTTCATGACCTATTTATTCAAGATGTTTATAAACTATAAACATAACGCTATATCACTTAGAAGAGTCAAAAAGTACACTGAGAAGGTATTTCGAGCTAGCGAGCGAGCTTTGCGGCAAGGCTCAAGTGTATCTGCGGCTGAGAGCGCGAAAGCAAAATTCAATTTCTTTAATACCCCTTGATTATACATGTATATACTCAAAGGAAATACCATCAGAATGGCCGATTTTTTTTTCTTAAATATATATGTAGAAAAGCTATTACTTTGTATTTAGGTTATTCACATTTGAACTCTTGAATAAATTGAATTAGGTATTATTTATACACGGCTGACGTACTATCGTTGCGTTTACATGCTAATTTTTGCACACCTTTGTTCATTCGCTAAAAACAATCAAATAAAAATGTACGATAAGTATATTTGCCTCGGGCATATTTGTATACACTTTATTTAACGGTCAAATATATTTCTGCAACCGGTTTTAAATAAACCGTTTGATGATTTTTATTCGCTTCTCTGTATATTATATCTTTATGATTAGATAATTATTTTGCGAGAAACAGAAAACATGCATATTATTTGATTATAGAGTCAATGAAATTGGTTTCTGCTTCAACAGATAAAAAAACTATTCTTTGGTATAATCTGGTTGAGATTATACGTATCTTTCTTGTATTATATATCTAGTAGCGGGTGCGGCAGATGCCCTAACTAAAAAACACGCTGACAAATTATATACTAAAACCTTCCTCATAAATCACTGTATCCACTTTTGAAAACCGCATGAAAATCCGTTGAGTAGTTTTTGAGTTTATCGCGAACAGACAGACAGACAGACGCGGTGGGGGACTTTGTTTTATACCTTATATGTTTTACTTCAAAGCTGTATAATGTTCAGAGATGGTATGGCAGAATTGGAACTCGATAAGAATACCTAGGGAACAGGTTTACATGTTTGACTGCTTGAATACAGGGGTAGAAAGCTTTGCCGTATTAATTGACCTCATGATGCCAATTGTAAATAATACGTAAGGAGAATAATAGATTTTTGTTTAATGTTCCAGGGTTAGTGTGTAGCAGTCGCTGCACGTGCGGTGATGCGCCCCGAGCGCCCGCGATCGACACATGCATGCCGCCCGCGCATCCGGTAAGTCAGCGCTTGTCAAACTATTGCGTTTATTATGCGAAAAATATTCATAAAAAAAAAATAGTCCATTTGGGAAGCCTCTACATATGAAACCTAGAAATTAAAAAAAAAACATTTAGATCAATAACATAATAATATTAAAATAAGAAAATTGTAATTTCATAAAAGGGCCTACCTAAATTGAAATCACAAAATATTTTTGTTAATTTGTAAGTACAACCAAAAGGACGTAAGCTAATTATTATTACGACCAAACGTGATTCAAAGGTCGCGTAGAATCCTTTCTCTTCAGAGTTATTGAATCGAAGAATGACAATAAGAATGTATGTGGCGTTAAAAAATTGTTGGTAACATAAAAAACAATAAATATTATATTTATAAATGTGATGAAAGCAATAATAGATGGCATTTAACCCAAATTTGACACACATGCCGTTACCTATTAAATTTATATAACATATATTCAAGTATGAGGACTTTGAATACAAGAGAGAGCGTTACGATCAGGTTTTTATTTTTATTAATATCTCGACATGCTTATAGAATAGTTTTATTCTACTTAAAAATAGGAAAATATATGACATAATGCGTGTATGGTAATGAATACTTATATTATAGAAATTCGATATTTAGAAATTTTAAATATGCTTTGTCCAATTGTATGTTTATTAAGAAAAAAAAGTGGTATTCTTTATTCAAATTTGAACGTACTCTTTGTTAAAATTTCAACAAGATTGAGAACAAATCAGTTTATGATTCGCTGTTTCGAGAAATTATCATACGCGGCCAGTGTCTCGTGACTTTATGATCGATACCATGCTATATCTATATAGTATATATAACTAGTAAAGTATAGAAACACCAGGAATTAGCCCCTTTGGAATATGCAAAAGTATGTTGTATACTATGTAATAAAAAAAACTATATTAAAACAGATATGCATAAAACTTTATGCTACATTGATAACATTCATTTATTTTTATTTTGTCAATATTTTCAACCATGTTAATTATATAAGTTATATCAGTCGCGTTCGTATACCTCCTGATATACTAAATACTAGCTTATACTCGTGGTTTCGCTTGCGATCATACATCATCATACCTATCAGCTATGCCTTGGAAAAGTATTTTCCCTCGGTGTAAGGTAGTGACAACGTGTATGCATATTTCATAATGATTGGATGAACATATTCATATTTATAATAATAGCTAAGATTACCTTAATTTTTTTTCTTCTTTTATGATACGAGACGAGTCATTCTATATGAACTCTATTCATGTTATTTAAAAAAGGTCGTATTGGTTTAAAAAAAGTTTGATCACAAAGGAGTGTCTTACTCTTGTTTATAGATGGACATTATTAAAATTTAAATATTCTCTTACATTTGTCTAAGTTGACAGTTTTTATGTTATTGTTGTGATTTATTGTTTTTCTATTGGCCAGCAAAAGACATTTCGTAATAAATTATGAATTTCATGAGTAAAATTATTTAGGAAGAAATTAATAAATTAAACAATTTTAAAGATTCACAAATAAATCATGACTACTACTGTTTGATACTATTGACATCTGTATTTAATCTGTCATTATACTGCTGTTCCACCTTATGCACTTTGACGTAATATATAAATCTTATAAATTACGTATTTTCTTTATTGTATTTAGTTTTAATTAGAATATCACAATAATGATAACAAATTTAACGTATAATAAGTAAATTTTCTCAATGAAGATCTGAACGAAAATATTACTCATAAATTGAAATCGTTTGCAAAATATCTGTAATGGAATGTTTTTGAATGATGAGATCGAATTGAACGAATACTATTTAGAGTTGTTTGCATAAAAAAACTTAAATTAGATGTTTACCTAGAGACCGCTTGGACACGCTATTGTAATAAAATATTTTAAACATGACTTAAACTAGATTTAAAATTTTAGGCACTGCTTAGTAAAACTCGTGTTATACCCGTGTTCATTTTTGTTTTTGTAATAAGACCGTATATTTCGCCAAAGATAATAAACATGTATGAAAAACATTGAGTTATGTGTCAAATATGTGTCATCGACTATCGCATTCTTATGCGACAACGTTAAATTTTGAGAATCATTTACCAGTTATGCTCGCAGTTTTATCCTGGTTAACTTTATACGCAGTGCCCGTATCCCAGTCGTTAGGGGTCGTCCCTACTATTACTTCGTTTTTGCTTGACGTACTATCGGACTTGCAATTTGTATTGTAATTTCTTTGTTCTTAAGAATTGTACAGTGATGTTAGTGGACACTTTCTTTAACGAATAAACCATACAACGTAAAAAATTAATCTGATTGTTAATCCCAGAGATATCGCGTTCAATTAAAAGTCTTTTGAACGTTATATTATGTTGCCACATTAATATATTATAAATATTCAATACTATTATTTGGTCGCGGTTTTGCTTGCGTTAAATTGGATTTGACTTATCTTTCTTTGGCTATTTGGGTACAATACATATTTCTGTATAAAAAGTACCTTATGTACCCCTCTGTACCTTTCACGACGTGTATGTTGATTAGTAATTTTTGTGTAAAACAAACAAATAAACTCACTTTCGTATTTGTATTAGTTACAATGAATAGACTATACGACGATATTCTTATGTATTGCAATATTCTATCCCAAATTTTTTCATAAATCCTGTATTGTTTTTTGCTTTGCCATATCGCAAAGGTAAATTAATGTATTGGTTGATTCGTCGGTTTAACGGTAAGGAATATTAATATCTTAGTGCCGCTCGCGACTTTGCCGGCTTTTGTATCTTTATAATTGATGTCACCAGGAATTATCTTCATGTAGTTCAAACTGTTTACGCAGTGTACGTTTTGATAGCTCTCCAAAGACACGATTTTAACCAAACTTCCTTGACACTTATCATTATATTCTGTTCAATTTAAACAACATTCTTATAAATAGTATCCTATATGTTATACTGATGTATAAGCTATATTCCCTTAAAGTTACATTAAAGTTTGTTCACCGATTTTTCGACAATACAATACAGTTCCCCAACACGCACAAGTAGGTACACGTATGGTGGAGGGATTTTATTTTTTCCTTTATTCGAACTGAGTTAACTTAGTTTAGCTTAGCTATCAGATATGAAATACTTATAGGAGGTACACAGGTACTTGGTACACATGTGTATCTCACTTATTCCTATATGTACGAATAGTTAGCTTAGTTTAGTTAGAATCGATATGGTGTGTAACAAGGCAACAGCCCAAGCGAGGTGTGCAGTGCACCCTTCAGCTAGTTTTGAAATAAAATCGGCTGAGTATTTTAAGCGCTCGCCTTCGTAGTCCAGTGAAGCTGTAAAGACCTACCAGGGAAATAGCGTAGTCAGTTCGAAAAATAAAATCAATGTTCGTTCAATCGCTTTTCCGTGAAAAAGTAATAAACATTCATCCGTTCTCACAAAGTTTCTTGTGTAACATAATAGGATGTTTTGGTATAAATATTGTATTTACATTTAATAGTTTATGTCAACAATTTACGGATGTGATCTCTTCCCGGACTGAAATACAAATACTTCAGGTCACAATAACACTTGAATGCCACACAAATTGGATTGGGGTAAAAACTAGGTTAGTTACATAGAAACCCGTAGGGTTGTTACGCGGCTTAATAATATACTAACAGATAATAACTGAAAAGTTTTGTGTGTAGAGGTCTGTCTTGTTAAAGGTCAACACTTAGCACTGAGATCTAAGTGAAATTGAATTATCTACTTCAACGGATAGATGAGATTCTAAATTGAAACTTGTATGAACGATGACTTAGAAGTGGGAACTACCTAATACCTGCGGATTCGTCTGCGCCGTTCATTTTCTTAACAATATATTTTGCATGTAGAGAGAAACAATATAAGCGCCACACAACTCGTCCCAATTCACCGTGACAATAATATACGTCGCTGAATGCGTAGCGCTTATAAAAAGCGTATGATAGTTTCTTAAATTTTATATATAACTAGGGAAAACGGCGGACGTTGTCTTGCCTTGATAATTAAAAAAAATCTTAAATGTTAACTGCAGCGCCACCTACCGGGTCTAATTGTCTAAGAAGTAACAAAATAAGTGATTAAAATATAACAAATACTTTTTCAGTGATATGCGTACAATAACATATTTCTATACTCTTCTCCCGTCTTCTATACTCTTGTCCCGTCCTGATTGTTAAAAAAAAAACCTTGACAGTTTATATTCCTAAACCTTCCACAAAAATCACTTTATTGGCGAAAACTGCATGAAAATCTGTTAAGTTGTTTCTGAGCTTATCGCTAACAGACATACGGACATACAGACAGACGTAGCATAGGAGTTTTTTTTTTATATCACAAGAGACAAACGAACATGTGGGTCACCTGATGTTAAGTGATCATCACCGTTCATAGACACTTGCAACACCAGAAGAGTCGCAAGCCTGTGTTTGGGATAGGGGGAGTGGGGGTGTGGCAGTGGGGAAGGGGGAGAGGGAAGGAAGGTGGGTTATCCGACGCTCTCACTGACCAAACGAAACGCAACAATGCTGTTACGTCACTTCGGTTTTCTGTGAGAGGTTGGTACTACCCTGGACGAGTCTACCCATTCATACTGAAACCAGTAATAGCTTTAGCGTGGCTCTACCACCTACTTCATTAGATTATCTCAATAATTAACTTACAGTAATTTTTAAGTCGTTTATACACCAAGAGCTGGCGTTGTACATTGTACAATATCTTGGTACAGCTGTATCATAATGACAAAAGGAACGCCACGTTAATAATTTTACCGGTGCTTCTTTATACTTTCATATTTCAACATCCCATTCGGTTTCTGTAGCCTGGTAATAAGGGTTAGATTGTCATAAAATTCGTGTCCAAAAAATGTCGAAATGAATCAAAATTCATTCGATGATTCTATAAGTCCTGTCATTGCCCTAACAGTAATATTAAGAAATAGAAATAAACATAATACCACATAAATATATATTACAGTTTATGTGCGAACCCTAAATTCGATCGAACGAATGTTCAGATGAAAAAGTGGCGAGTGCCATGATGTACAAGTCCGTCTGATTGGAATCCAGTATCGAGGGGCGATTAATTGCTTTCCTATGTATGCTTACTCATTTGTATGTACATATATATCTGTACATTTGATTACTGTTCTCATTAATTGTCTGTCTGTACGCCTCAAGGAGGTTCTATCTCTCACAGATCGGTTTTATCTATCCAGTCTTTATTGCGATTTAATTGTTCTGCGGTTTTGTTTGAATGCTTTTTAGCAATCATTTTTGTTTATGCCTTTAAATAACTAACCTTTGCTCGTGGCTTCGCTTACATAAATTTATATTTCATTTTTCTGGCTAATGTGTACTCTATATCCTTTTTTGTACCCCGAATAATGTGTATGCCAAATTACATGGTGATCGGGTGAGTAATTAAGGGATGAGAGCGTAACAAACAAACTCACATTCGCATTTATAAATTATTAAGGATATCTAAGTCCATAATAAGTAACTAAATCTATTATATAAATAGTTAAATCTTATTTTTTACAGTTGTCACTATACTGATATTATAAAGAGGTAAAATTTGTGAGTTTGTGATGTTGTAGGGGGTAATCTCAGGAATGACTTTACCGATTTTGAAAATCTTTTACCAATAGAAAGCCACGTTATTTGTGAGTGTCATAGGCTATATATCATCATGCTAAGAGCAATAGGAGCGGAGCAACAATGAAGAATGTTTTAAAATCGGTGTTTTTTTTTCCTTTTGAGAGCTTCCGCTGCCTCTTAGCCCAAAATTCCACGAGTACGAAGTTGGGGGGAGAAGCTATTAAATAATAAGTAATAATAAGAATAATATAAATAATAAGCACATCAAGAAAATCATAAAAATATTTTCGAGAATAACTTAGTCTTTGCTTCATTAAAATCAGTTAAAAGATATTGTAATTTTAATGACGACGCGGCGTTAGTGCATGAGAAAAGTAGATAAATAAAAAATGGACTTGATATGTATATTTCTTTCTTCTTTTATGCAGACTCTCGGTCCGCACTATTTTTTGCTATCGTTTTATTTAATATGTAAGTTAAAAATCGTATTTGTGAGCATCTATTGGGTAGTTTTTTATTTTTATTTTATATATATATATATATATTTATTTAACTGTTTTAGACGTTATTGATATATTCAGATGACTTTATTAGTCACTGGGTTTTATATAAAGTTCCACGCGTTTGAAGTTGCGGGCACAGCTAGTATTATATGTAGTAGATACAACTGACGAATGAATACTATATTACTGAAAATTAGTTCACGTTCGTAAGAAAGCAATTAGCGAGAACAATTTTTTTACATAATTTAGTACTTTCCGTAGATATTAAAATTGAATAGGTTCAGTTGTTTAAAAACCGCAAATTACTTGGGAACTTTTTTGTTATAATTATTTACGCGTCGTTCCCATTTCATATTCCCAGACGTAATGGAAGTAATAAAGCCCGCTTCAAACTTTCAACGTATTACGGGGTTATTACCCTAATTGTCCAAACAAAAACACTTTCACAATATTAATATTTATGAATTTGATGAACACACAAACATTTTGCACTCGCACCGGCGCGGTGACCCCTTGACATTATTTGTTCCGAGTGCAATTACGATTGTGTGTTGATTTATCAAATCGGTGTCACCAGATTAAATATTGTTGGAATTACACTTTTCTATTGTAATAGCATGATGATGGTTCAGTTGATAACGTGTTTGGAGCCCGCTTTGATCTATTTTAGGTTCAACTCTTTGCAACTTAGTCAGAGCTTTAAATGAAACATTGTAGAAGGGCGTTAGGGTGGCAACCACCACACCCATACGAGTCGGAGTACCTGGCCTCGGTAGTGGACTGCATTTAAATTGGCTGGAGGTAGATACCCCTGGAAAAATATATGCCGAAAGGATTTCCTTTATAATCGGGATAAAACTCTCACTTACCTGTTATAATGTATTCTCCGCCGCCGTTGCCGTTGGTGAGAGCACCAGATTTCCCAGATGTACACACACAAAGCACAAAACAATACTCCGAGCCGCCGTGTCGCTTGTATGGTGAGCGAGTCCGAATATAAGCGCGGGTTCCGAGCAAGTGCCTCCGAGCAAGTGGTCGATCATCCCCGATTGTGCGTTGATAAACAATGTGTCAAAAATAAATTTAGCTACCCACAACCAATTTATGCCCGAACATGCGTATTCTAAGTCTGCCTGACTAGCTACCATCTTAAATTTATTAATCTGTCGCTAAGCATTTGTCTGTGTGTTCCAGTAGGTGTATTTCAGAGCAATTTCACTTACAGGTTTAGCGTGTTTACCGTCTCAGATCACATTGTCATATATAACTAGCTGACCCGTGCAACTTCGTCTGCACCAAATGATTACCGGTTTCAATTGTATTTTTAATCGCAAAAAAACTTTTAAAAACGACACTAACAATAGAAAATGTTGACTATAACTAACTTAAGGGTGTCGGTTTATCGTGACGGTGTGCGCGCGCATCGTAAAAATTGACTCTCATCATTTTTCACTAACGCAGCAAAAGAAGTACAACTTCAAAAATTGTCGATGGTGTCTAGAAATAAGTAATAGAATTAATTCCAATCACTTTTAGAAATATTTGTCTGTCTATGTCTGCCTGTCTGTTTGTATGAACACGCATCACTGCTAAAGTACGGGGTTCACAATAAAACCTTAAACTTAATCAACTTATTCTTTGTTAATATCAGTACACTCTATAAAAAGTAATTGTAACTTTAATGAGGACACGGCGTTTGTTCGAGAGAAAAGTAGACAAGTAAATGGACTTAATACATTCAGAAAACTTAATTGATCACTTTACATAAACTTTCACGCAGACGAAGTCGCGGGCACAGCTAGTGTTATATATAATCGGAGATCGATCACTTGCTCCTCACTTGCACTTGGATTCGCTTACTTTCGGATTCACTCTTCGATACGTATATTTGCGAGGCACGAGAATCGGTTTCGATACTTACAGTGTGCATTATTTGGGAAGCGTCCTTAACATTGGCAATGGAAGTGGAGAAGACTATCAGGTCAGTGAGCCTTTACTCGATTATAAAGGAATAACTTTGGCATTCATTTCAAAGAGGTGTTAATCTGCAGTCAATTTAAATACCTTCGACTGCCTAGGTTAGGTACCAGAAAATGGGTATATCCCTATTATAAAGGAAATCCCTTAGCATTAATTTCAAAGAGATATCTACCTCCAGCCAATTTAAACACAGTCCATTACCTAGGTTAGATTCTTCGGCCTGTGTGGGTATGATGATGGCCACCACAATCTCATGAGGTGAAAGCTTGGAATTGCTAAAAATTGAAGCGTAGAATATTTTTATATAGAATCTTGAAATATTTTACTAAACATTATTTACCATTTAAGGGTTTTAATAAACTGGATAAGAAGCGAATACGTAAAGCTGCTTAAGTGGGGTTTTACCTAAATTTACTGGAGCAGAAAAGATAGCGCTGTACAATCGCGGTAAGTTTTGGTGTCTTTCGTCCGGGTTAAGCATACACTGACCTCGCGAGTGTAGTGGGTATTTCTCAAAAGCAAACCGATGGTACAAATGGCATACACAGTTATTTAGAATAAATATTACTATACAATTCAGCAGCATCATTAATCTAACTTTTATATGTATTTATTTCAACTACGGTTAACAAATAACGGTTGAGCATGACAAAGCAAATAAAAACTTAAGTGCAATATGAAAACCATATATAGCTTAAATAAATGAGCATCGTAATATCAAATTTATTTTACATCCTTATTTCTAAATAAGCGTTAGCGAACGAACGACAGTGTTTCCTTTGTAAATTTTAGCTGATCTAAAACAGTGTGACGAAACTTATACCAAAATCATATATGATTTTTAACGTAACAAAAGTTGGCATAAGGTAATATTTTTTCATATACATTTTATGCTATCTGTTTTAATATACATTGCTACTAGGAAGTGCTGTAGGACATTTTCTGTATCGTTTAACGTTTTCTATGATAATTGGTATATGCATTGTAATATTTTCATTTTATAGCATACTATGCCTATACCTTATATACCTTAGCTTTTTCTTACAGCAACAAACATAGAGTTTTGATTTATCAGCAACTACATTTTTTTAAATTTGATGACTAATTTTCATGTCAGAAATAATATTTTTAGAGGCCTGCATCGTCGTAATACGACAAAGTTTATAATAGAGTAAATAAATTGTTATCAAATACTTCTTGTTATGAATAGATGACGTGCCGAAGAAAAAAAACGATATGTTCCAAAAATATACATTTATTAAATATCTAGTGTAATCTACGAACAGAAGAAAGATACTGGAAATGTAAAGAAAGGTAATTTAGAAAGGGCTATAAAACTAAGGTTTCCGTCTAACTCCATAGAGATAAAACATGATAATATTGAGATAATGATTAGAAAATATTCTACAAGGTTACAAAATGGGTTTAGCATCGAGCCTTCTACGTCCCTGTACCGCAGACATTAAGATAAAAAAAGTTGTATAGTTAGGTACCGACGCGCTGTGTGAATCGACCGCATGAATATGATATCAGGTTGTCCACGCGAGAGAGTTCATTATCCACAAAATAAATATTAATTAGGCGGCCTTACACGGACACGTTAAATTAATTCGGTGTGATTGTGTTTTTAATTATTAACATTGTGTTTGTACTTTGTTGATTTTTAATAAGTTCATTTACTTCTTTAAGTTAATGTTCATACAAATAATATAAAAAAATGATGAAAAAACAAACGTAACTGTATCTTATAACCGTTTTATGAGTTTCAAAACCAAAACCAACAAACGATAATTAAAGAAAATACGTGGGAAATTATGTAAGTTTGGGTCAAACTAAAACAATCGTGTGAAAGGTGATGCATTGGTTAATTCAGAAACACAAAGAAATAAAAACGAACTGACAGCAATAAAGTTTTTCGTCCTTATCTATATTTCGTTAAATTTGAGATTTTCCACATATTACTCTAATAAATCTTTAATATACATTAAAGTACAATGAAAAAGCTTCGATGTTATACTTGTGTCATTTGTTTTGAAATAAGTATGGTTTTTTTTTCGAACTGACTACGCTATTGGCCTATTAAGGCTTTAACAGCTTCACCGGACTACACAAAGATGGTGAAGTGATCATTTTGTCGGCAATAACGTCAATTCAATTCCCTACAATGAACCTGATATTTCGGGGAAGGAAAATAACGTGATAAGATCATAGCATGGTTGTAAGCCATTTTCTAATGCCTACCTAGTTAGCTAATACCTCTGAGTTGAAAATCTGTGGACTGGCCTTTGCTGGTGTATTCTGGCAGCTGCGATTAGAGTCAATTCTTTCAAGGATTAACTTGTTTTTTTCTTGAGCCACATCGTTATTTAACATCCTATGAGATTATTATCGACCGCTAAAAACTACAAAGAATAATAAAGGGCGTGTTGTAGAGACACATGATAGAAGTGAATATTTTATATAATACAGGGAATTATTTTAATTTAAAAAACACAACAAGAAGCCAGCGTCACGCGGTGTTCCCAGCTGGTTACTTATTCAAGTACAGACCACGCGTGAAATTGCTTGACTTCGGTGTTCGGACGAGACGCTGTGTTTGTAACACTCTACTCGACACAGTGTTTAATCCCACTATTTTTTGTCACTCAAAAAGGTTGCCGATTAAAAATTCAAAACCCTCCCATAAGAAGATTCACTTCAAAAACAAACAAAATAGAATGGTATTTAGTAATTTATGCGTATAAATGTAATTGAAATGTTGATCCAACTCCGAAACGATTTAGATGAAAATTTTATGGACTTATATATATAAGCTATAGGTGGCAAACGAACAGGTGGGTCGCCTGATGTTAAGTGATCACCACCGTCCATGGATACTAACAACATCAGAGGAGTTGCTTGTGTGTTGCCACCCTTTGGGGGGAAGGGTTAGGGGAGGGCGAGGGAGAGGAGAGAGGAGAGGGGAGGGAAGGTGGGCCTCCGGCGCTCTCACTGACCGAACGAAACGCAACAATGCAAACACTGTTACTTCACGTCGGTTTTCTATGAGAGGGTGGTACTACCCCGGATGAGCCGACCGATACATGTTGAAACTAGTAATAGTTTTAGCGTGGCTCTACAACCATTTAATATAGAGATCTCTCCCATATATTACTTAGATTATATATCATTGCGCTTTTCCAGTGAGCTTAACCAGTAAAGTTAAATTCTAACAAAGATTATTAAAACTCGATAAAGATGTTATAGAAGTTAAGTAGTATTGGTAAAATTACAATTTAAAAATAAACTTAATGTTGCCATGAATTAGCAAAATCGTCTATTCAAGAGGTAAGTCGCGGGCATCAGTTACATTTAGATTAAAGTTAAAAGAAACAAATGCAATAGTTGTCGGATTGGATTGGAATGGTATGAGGTGAGAAAACTATACTAGCTAGAGATATGATGTGATAAATTTATGATGGAGGCTCAGGCATTGGTTTGTCCGGAATTTCTTATTGGCGTGAACTTGAGAGAATATAAATCATTGCTTTGTAACTTATACTGTTTCTATATATGAATATTCTATTTACCTCATTAGTCAACAAACTAAGATAAACTTTCTTTTTGATTCAGTCAATAGACTTGTATGTGTATTCGTATGAATTGTAGGAACATTTGATAATTGGCTTTTGGGCATGGATTACCCATTTTTTATTATGTCGCTGAATGTTAATAACCGATAATCGTCTTTATTATCAAGCAACCAAGGAATTGAAATACGTTGTTAATCGTAATGCCACAAATATTTCGCAGTTTCAATGTATTTTGTAAGTGTACATTTTTGGGGATTATCTCAACGTCGCAGTGTTAGATTTCATTATTGAAATACGCGTAGTATAAACAAGTAAAGGACACAAATTGCAATAATTTAATAAGTAAGAAAAGGAAATTTCTATGACAGCTTAACCTGTCATATAATGTTGCTAAGATCTTGCGTAATTGTCATATTAAACAAATGAAGTGGGTTGCCAATAATAACATGAATTCTGAGGTGTCATAGAAGCTCTGTGGAAAAGTCTAACAAATAGGCCGCAGTTTTGTTAAAATACTGAGTCAATACAGGGCACTTTGTAAAACCTTTTGATAATGGTAGTAATAATATTTAATAATGAGGATTGGTTGCCAAAGAAGAAAAGAAGCCAGACAATATAAATGTATTTTTTTCGTGAGTTATAAAAGCGAATGCGATTAATTGTATCATTTGGTTGGTCAACGTTGGAGTGCAATCTACGAAATAACTCATCTCTCAACTCATTGTTTCCATTAGCATATCATGTTTTGAATATTTTATTGAAGTGTCTCGGATGTGTATGTAAATAGTTAGCATAGTTTCCTTTTTGTACACGTTTCTTTTTTTAATATTCACGAAGGAGAATGTAAAATAAGTATAAATAATTGGTAACTGCAGAAGCTAAATTTTTAAAATATTGCTTAGGTATATCTTTTTATATCTATGTCAGAGTCACAATTCAGCGAAATATAACAACATCTCATACAAATTTTTCGAACAGTTCAAACACTACAGATCGTGTCGAAAAAATATACATACATGATAGCATCGCGATCTACACATGCTAGTCGAGTGCTTTGACTAGTGGCATGTCAATTTGATGTCCACAAGTTCAAACCCCGGTACTACCTACGAATATCAGAATCCCTGTACATTTGCTAACATAAATTAGTAACGGTATCGGCTGACAGTGAAGAAAAATATTGTGAGGAATCTTGATCCTGAGAAATGTTCTTGTACTGTCACCATATGTGAAAAAATATAGAACCGTAGATTTCTTGGAATTTGAAATCTTCTCGGTATAAATATAGAATTGCCTGAAGGAAATTTATAACATGCACTGCCTCTTTCTAGCTAAACATCATTATAATACGCTGCCGGACCGGTTTAGTGTAGTAAACTGATTTTATATACCCATGAGTTGAGAGATTAGATCGAGTTACTATCTTATTTTAATGCCATTCTTTCTTTATAGGCTTTATTGAGTGTGGGATAGCGCTTGCCATGAACGTTTTGTCTGGAATTTTAATCCTAAAGGATGAAACTTCCATGTTTACAAAGCTAGTTTCTGGGTGATCTGCTGTATAATAGAAGAACGTATTTAGAGTGCAAATATAAGTAACATGGCTGGTGTAGAAGAGATTGACATAAATATATAATTTAGACGATACGCTTTATTGCTTGAAGATTTGAAACATGTACGTGACAAGTAATTAAAGAAAGAAGGTAAATAATGTGAATATAAGTTTAAAAAAGGGAAGAGAGACAGGATAAAGTGTAAGGAAAACAATCAACACGCGGAGATTTATGAAAGGCGTCCATAAATATAAAATAATATAAAGTATAAAACTGGTTTCTTATAATATATGGTGTTTGAACACAATATCATGAGATATCAAGTGACGATATGGACTAGAATAACGCGCTATGCTTAGAGGCTTACTGGCTTTTAATGGCAGCTGCCAGGAAACACCTGTACGTAAAGACAGGACTTATAAAATTCTTATTGCGATGTTTTTAATTAAATTGAAAATTGTTATATTCCGTTAAGAATATCGCTCACACCATGGTTGTATTCATTTTCGGCAGCCACAACTATACAAATAGCACATGTTTCCAAAGGTACCAGTGTAACAAATTCATAATAATCATACGAATTATTTAGCAACTCATCGTGAAAAATAGCGGTACTTCATGAAATGCAACATCTATGTCTTTATTATCTTTCTGCCACATTTTATATTTGTGTCTAATTCAAAGTATTTTCGTAAAAATACTGTTTATTATTCTGCAAAGAGTATCGATACAAAGAGATCAGAGTTTAATTAAGTTAACATTTTGTGGACACGAAAAACTTCTTTTTTTTCGAACTGACTACGCTATTGGCCTTGCAAGGCCTTAACAGCTTCACCAAACTACTGGAATCGAAAAACGTTGCAATTTGAAGAGTAATTTATTTAACCAAGGTGTCCTGCTCACAACGATATAATCTGTGCACAGAGTGAGGATTGCACAACGAACCACGGAGTGTATCATATTAGGCATAATTTGATTGATACAGTAAAAATACTGTTATTTGAATAAACAACAGATTGCAGGACACCAGTTTGCATATAGTTCAATTCAAATGGCTTTAGATTAGATACATAGTCATGTCAGCTGGACTAGGTTTCTGACCGAGTATTGACCGAGAGAAGGCAGGTGAAGTGTGCGAGAAGAAAGGACAAGGTGAGTTGATGTAATCCCTAATCTTGTTGGAAATCCTTGAATAAAAGTAGCACAGAATAGCTAAAAGAACAGCTTGAAATGGTTTGTGCCCTAAAATTACCTTTTGAATATATTTTTTTGTTTCCGCGCAAATATATTTGGAATTAGCAACATAATGGGAGAGAAAGATGGTCGTAATTTGATACTCGAGTACTCCTTTCCTCCTGGCACGTTGCATAAGCATTATATAATAAGGTCCCAAATATTCGTCAGTAATTTATGATCAGTAATCATATGCTTTACAAAATTATTATTAAGGCCCTTTGGGCCTATATCGAAGCGATAGATATATACGTAGATTGTTACAAAGCATTATATGTTCTAGTCTTTTCGTACTAAATCCGGGGCATTCTTGAAGCAGATGTTCAAAGTTGAAATTAACTGCCTTTGATGATGATACGTTTTAGACATCAAAATCTTATTACTTTAGCGAAGTATAGCAGTCACGATAGAAAATCAATATAATTGATAATTAAATACTATCCTGCATTTGTTTAAACTAATGGTTTCAGGTTCATTTTCTAATAGGTGAATTGTAATTTAAGCGACACAGAATGATTAACTTAGAAGCCAATGCTCGGAGCAATCATTAAGTCACATTTGTGTCGCTAATGACGGACTAACCACCGACCAGTCGGTTTTAATTAAAATGAAATACAACTATAGTTTATTGGGTTAACGACTTGTTAGTTGGATTAGAAGGCAGAGGTGTGGCCGGAGGGCACGGCCGTGGTTAATTTTCTATCTATATGGAGTTAGTTGGTCATTTTCAGGGTTAAATAAAGAATGTTATGGACATCATATTTTAGTATTTAATAACTTTTATTTATCATTATGGTTTATCTGAATAAGAGTGTTTTATATACTTTGTGGGCTTAGAATAGTTCGTTGAGAGGAAACTTCGTGGTGTAACCATAGTAGCATTGTTGGAGGACTTATTCTAATGTCTCTAGTAGAAAGTCTTTCACCAGGTGAATATATATATGCTCCGACAGCTGAACTTAATAAGCTCTTCTCTAGGCTCAGTCTACATCGTGACACACCTAATGTTATACTGTAGTCTAAAAATCAATAAAATATAAATTTGCAAGTAGAACTTAGTTGTGCCGCACATGATTTATGTGTTTCAAATAAATCACCAATAGTAAGAGCTGTATGGGGTACGTAGACGATAGAGTCAAATTGTTCTGTAACTTGTGTGCATATCCCTAGATGAATAGGGCGTAATTGATTTTATCTATTAAAGTTAAACATAAATTAAATGGAACCGTCGTATTAAGTCAATTTGGATTATCGCTATAAACACACTTTCTTAAAGCTGTATTAAATTATAACGTGCAATTATAATAAAGAGTACTTGAATGGGAGCCAATCAGATTACTCGACTCGATAATAGCGTATTAATAGGTGCATACATATAAAATAGCCCTAATAAAAAGTGAAAACACGAGTTAGACACGTGTCGGACGCGCACTTGCGTAAAACGAAACACATGTGCTCCGATTTAAGTAACGTTGCACGTATATGACGTATTTTAGAGTCATTTTTCATTGTAAAGCAGAGCGTTTACGAATATTTATATGCACGTATCATTTTTTTTTTGCATCGCAATATTTTTGGTGGGAAAACAAAGATTGTTATAAAAATCACACATCAAACTATTGAACATATCGGTACAGTGTTACGAACGTTCGATGGGGAATTTTTCGTAGATAGTACTAGGCCTTTTTTTCGATTGACTCTTTGCCATTTTTTTAATGCCTATCGAAGCGGGCGGGAATCGTCTAGTATATATAATTATATTTACAATCCCAATGTAATTAGACGATTAATAGCTTCAGGTTAACCAACGACCACAGCCGCTATAAACGTCCGAGCGTCGGTCGAGATGATAAAATAAATGAAAACCACTGTTATGTTGTCAGGAGATTGGTTTTAATTAAAATCGAAAATGTAACCAGTTAATGTTTTATTATTCGTAAATGTTAATGCGCTACGAAGAAACTACCCAGTGTGTCGTATACTGGTTAATTATCTTGTACTAAATACATACTATAAAGCTCAAGGTATATTGTAATCACGCTGATGTCTGAAACTAGAAGCAGGATTAAAATAAGATCATATTATATAGTATAGTATAGAGACAGATGAGAGAAGATTACATTTTTTTTTTATAGTAGCACGGCAAAGTGACTGCACTATGCCTGATGGGAAGCATAGTACAATCCAAAAACAATGGCGACCAACGAGTACATACTGTCCATCGCCGGTCGCCGCTGTCATGCCGGCCTGCGAAAAGCTGGATATGCACAGGCTGATCCCGAAACGCGACCCGCAAAAGCGAATCACTATGACGGGCTTTTTCGCCATATACATGGTGGCATGTACATGTATATACATGTGGCAGAGATGCGAATGTAAGGGTGGATGTGTGGTGTGACTAAAATGGATAAGATTAAGAATGAGTATAACAGAGGAAGTTTGAAAATAGCACCAGTGACAGATAAGTTGAGAAGTAATAGGTTAGCTTGGTATGGGCATGTCATGAGGAGAGATGAAAACCTTTATCTAGAAAAGTTTTCGGTATGGTGGTGGACGGATATAGGAGTAGAGAAAGACAGAAAAAGGTGTGGATGAACTGTGTGAAAAATGATGACCGTAGAAAAGGTGTCAATACTGAGATGACATCTGATAGATGAGAGTGCAAAAGGAAAACATATTGTGCCAATCTTACTTAGGAGGGACAAGAGTAAGAAGATGATGATCATTTTATATAGTATATTTATTAAGTATGATTAAGCGCTATTTAACACCATGTTATGACCTTTAGGGGCAATTATCATAAAAAGTAGATCAAAAAGTATCCTAAATGAGAACGATGTGTGGGCGTGTTGTATGGTGTGGCACGTGATGTTTGGGGCCGTAGGCAAAAAAATTAAATCTAAGTGAAACCCTGGAGTATAGATTGTACTGGCATAAGAATTTTTTTTTTATCTCATAAGAGGCAAACGAACTGATGGGTAACCTGATGTTAAGTGATCACCACCGTTCATAGACACTTGCAACACCAGAGGAGTCGCAAGTTGGCAGCCTGTGTTTGGGAGAAGGGGGAATGGAGAAGAGGGGATGGGGAGGGGAATTGGGCCGCCGGCTTTCTCACTGACCGAACGAAACGTAACTATGCAAGCACTGTTACTTCACGTCGGTTTTCTGTGAGAGGGTGGTACTAACCCAGGCGAGTCGTCCCATTCATACTGAAACCAGTAATAGCTGCAGCGTGGCTCTACCACCTACAATCACAATGTGTAATCAATCCAGATATGCTAATTTAATTATTGCGAAACATTGATGACTAATAGTCTCGGAGCGAAATCTATAGAGCTTACTATACTTAGCTATAATTCACTCAGCTTAAACTTTGCTGAGTAGTTACTCAGCACGATCTCAGATATTCGAATTTATTATCTAAGTTTGGCAAGGTTTTGCTCAGATTAGTTTCAATACGGCATTGTGTCTGTAATCTGTCCAAAATTGAACCATGCGTATTGAAGGAATACCGAAAAACCAAAGACACAAGTCAACCGCGAATGAAACAAACAATGGAAATATTTTTGAGATCTATAAAATAAAGAACCAGGCTAATAACTATCACGTAATACTGATAATTTAAAATGTGTAAAAATGCCATTCCTACTGCTTTATTATATTGCCATTCTTTTATTTATTCGCATAATACTCAAGTTCTTCGCACTTCGTTGAATTTGATGATTTAATCTTAGAGTTTAGCACAAGCTAAGTGACTGCTGAGATTTCGACTATAAATTTAAATTCTGGATTTAAAGTTGAGATAAGTTTGAGTGCGTTCTATAGATTTTACCTTTCTAGTAAATTCTCAAAAACTAATGAAAACTATATAAAATATGGTCGCTTACAGGTTATAATTAAATTAATAACCGGCTATTTTCTTCGATCTAATATTAAAACTATGTTATCTGTTAATAGAAAATTGTTTACTACGAAATTGAGCCGTGTAAATTAGACAACCCACGCTCGCGTAAAGAAGATTTATCTATATAAATTATACAGAAAAATCTTTTTTTTTTCCATTGTGTTTTATATCTTATAGAATATACTTGATATTCGCTTAGGAAAGATTTCTATTTTCTATAAAATATTTTATTGTAGTAGTAAATATTACACTTATTTAAAGTTTATTTTGTATAATAGACATATTCCACGATTTCACATGCTTAAACAAATTCCATGTAAAATTCGATGTGTACTATAGGTGCATATGACACAGCTGTTATCATAGGCATTCACAGTTCGGCTTTACTTTGTAATGCTCAATTCTCGTCGAGTGGCACCCGACATTTACGTAGCGACACATGTTTTCGTTTGACTGTAACCAGCATAAGATTTTTGTATGAGACTTCATTATAAAGAAATGGGTCAGTAGCTCCACGCTCAGTTCCAATTATCCCGACTTTCGCTTTGTTGCAGCTCTACGGTTAATACTGCAATTAGTGCAAATCCTACATTGGTCTGTAATTTATGTATTCCTACTCTTATCTTAAATGGTTTAGCTAAAATTACTTTTCCAGAAACTTAATTAATATGAAGATGTAATATAATCCACACATCCACACGATACAGCAATAAATAAAACATGCACTCACGCTTGTTCCAGTAACTTTTAGTATTGTAGTTGAATGTTTTTTTTTACTGTAGCGCAGCAAAGTGACTGTACTGTGCCTGATGGTGAGCACAGTACAATCCAAAAACAATGGCGATTACCGAGAGATGCGTTATCCCTAGCCGGTTGCCGCTGTCATGCCGGCCTGCGTGAGCGAACAACCTCCGTCCGTGTCCAGAGATGACTAGTGTTAATCATCTCACCGGTACTCGAGCCACGGCGAAAGTCATTCACTGCTGGATATGCATGAACTGATCCCGAAACGCGACGCGCAGAACGAATCACTATTACGGGCTTTTACGCTACATGCATGGTGGTCGCGACCCAGTCGGGCTTTAAAACCCTACCACCCCGCTGTCGCCATTACCTCGTTCGTGGGTGGGTGGGTGGTGGGTGCACCACGTGCAGGTGAGGTGACTTGGATGTCTCAAGCTTAAGATGTTATGCGACACCCCTTACACCCATGCGACACCCCTTACATCACGAGGCGGAACCTAAACTTTATATATAGACGATATGAACTTCGATTGGCAACGATTTCTTATTATACGAGACATATTGTAAGGTAGCAGCAAATAGCAAATATTCATATTTTTTATGTAATGTGGTTAATTTAATTATTTATTTATTTTTCCCTTTTCAGTGCCTTATTGATTTTTGATATTGAAATCGGTTTAATTTTTTTTTGTATTTTCCCATTTTTAGTATATGTGAGCATAATTTATATGGTTTCAATTGGTTGTTTTTTATATCATAGGAGGCAAACGAAAAGTCCGGTCACCTTATGTCTATGGACGGTGGTGATCACTTTACATCAGATGACCCGACAGTTTGTTTGCCACCTATGATATAAAAAAAAATTATTACCACCGTCCACAGACACTTGCAACATCAGGGGAGTGCGTTGTCAACCTGTGTTTAGGGTGAGGGAAGAGGGGTCGGGGACGGGGGAAAGGGAAGTGGGCCTCCGTCGCTCTCATGGACCGAATGAAACGCAACAATGCAAGCACTGTTACTTCACGTCGATTTTCTATGAGAGGGCGCTACTACTCCGGGCGAGCCGACTTATTCATGCTGAAAACAGTAATAGCTTCAGCCTTCAGCTTCTACCATCTACAAAATAAGAAAATAAAATAATAAACGTTTGGTGCTTTAGAATCTTAATCTATTATTCCTTCCGCAATGCTTTTACTTCTACTCTGATCGTTGACACGGCCTTTTAGATAACAGGGTTATTTTTAATTTGAAGATCATCATCCCCAAGTATCAGTAATACAATTACAATTATTGACATCGGTTTAAAGTAGACGAAAATGCGTAGGCGAATAATGGGCGAAAATTAAATAAACGGGTTTTTCACCCCCTTAGTGGTTGAATATTTTCTTTAAATTTGTATGGAACCGCTCCTGAGTACAGCCAGTTCAAATAAAAAAGAATCATTAAAATCGGTTCATAATTGACGAAGATATCGATTAACATACATAAAAAGAATGTATATGCAGCCGAACACAGTAACCTCATCCTCTTTCGAAATCGGTTAAAAATATGTTTAATTTATGACGGATAGTAACTGTAACACAGCTTGTAACAATAGTGGTTACGAGTATCCATGTTATTAGCTTTTATAAATTACTAGCTAACCCGTGCAACTTTGTCTGCGTGAAATCGGTTACCTATCGGTTCCAATTGTATTTCCAAACTCGAAAAATCTTTAAAAATCTAGAATCCAATTATAGCGACTCCCAACGTTTCCAATTCTAAAACCAAACAATTCAGGGACTCACTCAAATACATACCTAGTAATTTCAATGAGACGGACGTAGCGCCATCTGTCATTCAACAACACCAATAAATTCGTTTTATTTGAAATACGAACGACAGTTGAATCATTTAGATATTGTTCATACAAAAATATTAAAATTGCGAATAAGAAATGGGAGGATTAGGAAAGTGAAAATTTAGGGGGTTGTAGGTATCTTTTGATGGTAAATAAAAACAATCCAAAAAAAAAATAGAAAAAAATATCTGGATAAGGAGATCCTAATCACCTAGAGGTATAAAATATACGTTACAACATATTCTCATACCTACCAAAACTACATTTAAAATTTTATAAAAATCGGTTCGACCGTTTTGGAGGAGTTCAAACACTAACACCGTGACACGATATTTTTACATATTATATTTTATTGTTTTAACAAATAATAACAATACAAATATTGATATTATCATTTGTAGATAGATCAAACGAAAGGCAGTCTCCAATGTTTTAAAGCTTTTATGGAATATTTTATACTGTTAAACCACAAAAGTGTTCCGAGATGCAAAACCGTTAAAGGCAGTCGTGCGGTCGGCCGCGCGCGCCCATTTCAGGCGTAATTATAAAAAGCAATTATGCGCATAATCGAGTGAAAGTGAAAAGTATTTATTTTATTTTTGGAAAAGTGTTTTACATAAGGCCAACAGTCCGTACACCCGTTACGTAACAACAAACGTTTCACGAATGAATAATGAGACTATTTATTCGGACGAACTGCCCAAGTTCGTGACTGAAATGCTTAGTGATTTTAACAAAGTTTTTATGCAAACTATTATAATATACGTGACCACGTTATCTGTGAAATTAAACTGTTAATACGATGTTGGTGATTGATCTTATTACGTGATTATTCAAAGATTTCATAGTATTTAGTTGATATCATTCATGATAAATTGGAAATGAACTCCACGTAACGTGAATATTAATTAATTATATGTCATTTTATATCTATATAATTATTGCGATTTATTTTTCGAATTTTTTAGAAATTTTCATTACATCATTTTCGATCAGAGCAAGCAGTAACGATTCAATTTAATAATGAATTCTTCATACCGGTAAAAGAGGTATAGGGGTTAGGATATGATAATAAAATTGGCAGCCGAAATATTAATTAATCCAAATGAAGTAGGTCATCCGCAAGAACCAGAACAAAATACTCACGAGAAATATTGCTGGCTTCAATTACTTTATTATATGATAATAATTGGGAGAAAATGACATACAACCGTCTCAAGTCAAACTAGATTCAGATTGCACAGTAATGACTAGATATCAGATATATATAATATAAGAATATTTTTGATCCTAACAGTAGGTAAAAGTGAGTTCCATACAGGAAACTCCGTGTCCACTCAATAATAACGCATTTCGCCATGTAAAGTAGATGAGTAATAATCGTCTTTTAAACCAAAGGAAATATAGATCAAACCCACTTAGGTTTACTATATCTAAAATATACCCTATCAAAACTGATCGCTGTCTTTTGTATGTTAATAACGTTCCGTAGATCATTGTAAGTTCATATTAAGATATTCAAAAATACTGAAAGAGGTAGTTGAGTTTAAGTAAATTTTAACAAAAACCCCCTAAACGCAGTACATGTAAACAGAAAAACGAGAATGAAAAAAAAAGAAAACCGTATGTCTGATTGTTTACCAATACTCAAAGGCAAGCGAGACACTGCTTGCAATATACGCGACACAGTGCTTACCTCCACCACTTTTCGTCACACAAAAAGGCTGCGGATCAGAATTTCAAAGCCCTTATATAAGAAGTTTCATTTTAAAAGTGTTCCACTAAATAATATTACAATATATAATGTAATAATTACGGATTGGTATTTGCATATATTTTAAGACATATATTTAAGACACAGAGACAGAAAAAAAGTAGCATAATGTGGCACAAAATCTTTCCTACATGACGAATTCTATAAGTTACAATCCTACAATCCTACGGTAATCGCCGTTAAGAAACTTCTTTTCAATAATAATACACACTCAAAGGATACCAAGGACCGTTTTTGAAGATCGATAAATGTTCCTTATAACTACAATATTCATAAAACTTTATGGCTGAATCCCGGCACCATATTATCCCATATTCTCTTAAGATTTTTTGAAGCTAAATTTTGTTGTGGAATTCAAAGGCATTTCCTTTGACACGGCACCCGAGCGTGTTACAACCGTCTCAACATTGGTTCCGCTCCATGCAAATTCTATAGATTTAATCCTTCATATATCTAGGTTTATGAGGTAAATACAGTTTTACTTGCGATCAACGCTCGCAGTAAACAGTTAAACAAGAATCGTGGAACAGACATTACTTATAGAAATTATATGCAATTCTGTGACAAGAGAGTCGAATTGTCGGTATTTGGTCTAGACCTATGTCATATCTATACTATTATTATGATGGAGTACAGTTTGTTTGTAGGGGTTCATATCTGGAAATAATAATGTCATTCTACAAAATCTTCTATCAAAAAACATTACCTTGAATGATATAGGCAAGGTTTTAAATTTATATCTGTTAATATTGTAAATTAATACATACAAATACGTGGATAGTTGCTAGTCTTCAAGATTTTCTTTCATTGAACATGACAAATATACGTTTTATTTATGACTAGCTGTTACACGCGGCTCCGCACGCGCTTTTTAAAAATTTATTAAAGAAATGTAAAATTGTAAGTAGGTGTGTACATTACAGAAACGCTTTTTCAAAAACATTTGTAACTACAATACGAACGCCATCTACTGTAACATGTAACGTGTACATTAGATATATGAATAATAGTATATCGAATGGGATGGGATTTATCATCAGCAACATACCTGGAACTTCAACCTACTATATACCAAACTCAGTGCTCACTAACACTATATAAGAAAGTAATGAAAATTTTAAACTATACATTAACGAACAATATATCTTAAATCTTTTATTTTATAGATATATATATATATATATATATATCGATATACTTAATCCATCATTATTATCTTCTTAGTCTTCATAACCATAAACAAAATTGTTCAAATACAGATTTCTTTAGCGTTAGTATTATATACGTTGCCATGATAACGTGGTAAGTTTCTATCGCAAACATTTTCGAAGCTTATTTTGTTTTCCTCTGCAAAAAGTTTATACTACTTCTTTTTTGTAATTTTTTATTTGTTCTCTATTACGTATTATAAACATAAAGTTTGTGTATGTACAATTAAAATAACAACTTTTGGATGAATTGATATGGCAAGAAATGACAAAAAAAAATTCTTTATACTTTGTCTATATATTTATATTAGTATATTTTATCTGTTTGTTTGTTTGTTGCGGGTAATCTCCAAATCGGCTGGACCTATTTAATAGGAATTTTACTGCCAGATAGCCGAAATTATAGCGGTT
>MU158798.1:587892-668496 GCA_015888305.1 Antheraea pernyi
AATTGCATGTATCAGGCAACAGCCAACCGAGGTGTGCCGTGTGCACCCTTGAGCTAGTTGTCAAAATAAAATCGGCTGAGTGCCTTAAGCGCTCGCCTTAGTAGCCCGGTGAAGCTGTTAAGACCTTGCTGAGTCAATAGCGTAGTCAGTTCGAAAAAAAAAACCTATATTAATAAACAAACAATTTATTTAATTTATATAATTGGATAGTTTTCATACAAAATATATTTAAGAATGGAATAATTAGTAAAGTAATAAAAAAATAAATTATAACAAAAAGGACTATAAAACGACAACCTCATAACAGTATACCTCTAGCCACTTAGTCATAGTAAATATTTGACTATTTACAAAGAAGAAATCTCATAGTAAATATGAAGATCAAATATTAAGACAATGTATTCCAGTCAGCGTGTTCCCTTTGTTACACGTAATTAACGGGAGGCGAAGGGTTTTGTAGGTTGGTATGAGTGTTTTGACAGCGACAACTGCTGTAGGTATTGGTCAACAATGATCGTTGTTGTTTCTAGATATTAACCATTTAGGCCATCCCATTTGGTCCTGTGCGGTCATTTCACCTTTATAATTAAAGAAAGGCCAGTTATAAGAACTGCCGATAGAAGTGAAAACTGAAAACAATGGAATAACTGTGTTCTCTTTTGAATTTTTAAATTGATTATATTGTGAATGACAATATTTAAATTTTAGAATTTGTATATTGAAATTATTAACATTAGTGTGTTTTTCATATGTATTGGCACTCGGACCAATAATATACATTTTTATAAAATCGATTAATCAAATAAACGTATGATGAGCTACAAAATGTCAATATTACATCTACACAAGCCCGTAAACTACGCGTCGCTAGTCTGACGCAAGCCGCGCAAGTGCAATACGACCGGTAACGCTTACTAGCATGTCCTGACGCGAAATTATACATTTATCTCCAGCCAAAAATAGCGATCAACGCGGCTAACGAAGTTTTCACTTCAAAAATAGTTCATGCAAAGAGACGATATTTATTTGATGAAATAAATAATCGAATGTTATCCATAAAGTTATCAGGAATTAGCTACACGTACACACCTAGAACGCGTCTCATTAATTTCATGTTAACAATAGATACTTCCCATAAATAACCCGATACAGTTCTTAGAGCGTTTGAATATTATCGATACATCGGTTCACAGTAGCACAACTCATAAATCGTTTAGAAGAAACGATAAAGATCATGGGAGAGAATGGATGAACCCCATTGTATTAGGTTTAGAATATTGGTATTGTATATTTTTGATATAATTATATATACACTCCTAAATTATCGATACTCCCATAACAATGGGTGACCTCATAGTTGTCACTATTCAGCGTTTTCTAACCGAGTGCCCAGAAGGAGGGTAATCTATTTGGATTATACTAGAAAGAGTCCGCGACATCGATAATTTTGAACTAGTTGTTTTGAATGAAGTTCTTACAATGACAAGTTTGTTAGGGTAATGACAGGGTTTTTAGAATCGTCGATAGAATTTTGATTGTATTTCGATATTCTTTAGATTTGATTTTATGACAATCTATATCGATATCGACTGAATGATAGTCGTGATAGAAACCTTTAACAAATGTGTAGAGAAACCCCCTAGCGAATGGGATATAGATATCAGAATTTGTAAACAAACACCGGTAAGGTGATTAATGTGGTATTCCTATTGACATCGCGATACAGCTTTATAAAGATATTGTTCTACGCCATTTGTTGAAGCACAAGCAGCTTAACACAGCTACTTATCGGAACAAAGAGAGATAGAGGAAGGAGAGAAACAAAAGAGCATAACGTTTTTTCCTTACAAAAATTCACAAATTTAAACAACCTATACCTTTATATCGAATTAGATTCGCAGTTGAAGAGAAAGCGTAAGTAACTTCATCCTTAAAAAGGGGGTTGCCTTTTCTTCCCATCGAAGTCCGACAAAGTGTCCGAACCTTGATGGTAAGGCCAGTGCAATATAAAAACAATGACGATTTATGTACAATTCTTCAGCAGTAGCCATTGTGTATCCGTTCGGAGGTATCTCAACGGCTGTATATGCGATGGATGAACAGGTACATGTATACTACCAACCCGGTAAAACTTAGCAACACAATTTACAACCTATCGCCATGTATTGACGAGTTACAGTTAAACGAATAGCATAATAACATTCTCCATTAATAAGTATTTAGGTGTGCCAATTTTATTGATGCTCAGTGGAACGGTGTTGAAGTTTATCGACCTTAGACAAACAAACACCTATTAATATGGCTTCAATTGCTTGTTTTAAACATATGATCTGTTGTTAGGTTCTATTTAATTGTTATAGAGACGAAATGCTAACTAATATTATAAATGCTTATGTGAGCTTGTTTGTTACGTTTTCACACCTTAAATACTGAATACTGATGGCTTATTCGATAGTGTGTACGGACACAGTGTCGATGGACGTAGGTCCTTGAAACTTAATCAGAGCTTTCGGTGTAGAAAAACTCACTACCATCTTCAAGTTGGACATCTCCAAGCACCTGATGGTGTGTTCCGGCAACTGCACTTGACAGCCTCTAGGGTTGGCGTGTTTATCATATTAGACTACATGGTCATTTAACATCAGCTGAGATTAGCTGGTCAAATTCTCAAACCTACACCGTGTTATTACAAAAAAGTTAAATACGTATTAAATACTTGGTTTAAAAAAGTTTCCTAATAAATGTACCGCACTCGCCCGAGGCAATTTCTCGTTATCCTTTTTCACAAGTCTAACCTAACGTTAGCGAGATAAAAGAACAAGATGGCGAACATTCAGCGACCGCGGTGCATTTAATATGAGACCTTTTTAAAACCAGGGTTAATACGTATTTAACTTTTTTGTAATAACACCGATAAAGTATAAAAAAACCGACCATCACGAAATTTTGAGTGAACGTTTGGAATGGTACGGAAAAGGCATATGGTACTTTTCATAAACAGATTAAGTATTATTCTCGAGGGACAAGTCAAAGGTATATTAAGGCGAGCGAATCTGCGAGCGAAGGAGTAGTCCGGTGAAGCTGTAAAGACCTGTCCAGGTTAACAGCGTAGTCAGTTCGAGAAAAAAGCGAGCGAAGTATGGTAGTAACATGTTTCTTAATTACCAATACTCAGCAGAGCATTTCGTTAATGTAAATTAAGAATCATAAAAATGATTAGTTTTTTAGTCTTTTCTATTTCCTGTATCAATGATTCCAGTTCTTTAATTTAGTAGAAATATCAAATTAGTATATTTTTAATATTGTCAATGTGACCTGACCCAGAGTCATCGGGTGACCCGGTCATATTTTAGCCAAAATTTTCTAAAACCTGTTCACAAATTATGATATTAATGTCTAAAACCAACATTCTCGCATATTTTAATAGGTTAAATTTTTTTATGATTAATTTGTTTATCCTCAGATAAAGGAGTTATTTAAATTTAATTGCCATACATTAATATTTATGAGTTTGTTTTAAAATAATTAAGAAGCCACCCGCGGCTTTGTTCATGTCGAATTAAGATAATAATAACAATAAAATACAGTTTACCGCCATCTAGCGTGAATTGTATTCAAATAGACAGCATAAAGGATTTCTCCATAAAAAAGCACTTCGATGCACTTCCAAAACTCGGAAAAAATGCGAAGATTAGACTTAAGTATGGAAATTTGCGTTGAGGCTGAGTCGCAACCAGGAATTAATAGTTTTCGATACGTTGTACTGAATATGAAATATGCAAGTTTTTACAAACGAGTAACGTTGATTCTTGGCATTTGTATTTATATTGATGATGAATCAAACAAGTTCATCCAAGATTGCAAGCACACACATCACAAGTCGTATTTCATCCCTTTGCACGTCTGAACAAGCGTTGCAGACGGCGGCGGCGGCAATGCGGGGCTTTGCAAGTCTCGACATGTTGTACTGAATATGGAATATGGAAGTTTTTACAAGTAACAACTTCTTAAAAGATCTTAGAATTTTACTATCTGCCTACATTGAGAGGTGAAGTTAAGCCAACATTTTAGTTTTTTACTATCAAAGGCATATACATTTTTGGCGACGAAATTTTACGAATTGTGAGCCCCATTTTTTTGTCATGTCAACGTAGACCTCCGTCGAGTCTCCCGTTGATCCCTGGGGGTCCACCTTGACCACTTCGGTAACCGATGACTTAGATTAATAGTATGGGACTTATTTTCAATATCTTTGCAACTTTTGGTAATATTTGCACATTCTTGTCCAGTATATAGTCTCAGTAATGTAAGGACAAAACTCTGGAGGTGATCAAAGAGGATTATAATACTATAAGTCTAGAAAGAGCAACTTTTAAGTGTAGTTGTTGGAAAGATCACTGGTGATAGGTTATAATTGTGAAATCGGTAGATAGCCAGTCAGGCTTTAGAAATTTGCCTACCAGTTTACTATAGTTTCACCATGATATTTACCTTCATCAAATTCGAAAATACTTTATTTAATTTAAGTCTTAAGAAGGCGCTTATGAACGTCAAAGCTACTACCGGTTCGTTAAACGACACAGTCTTCGAGAAAAACCGGCAAGAAACTCGATCTCGTGTTTCTTTTCACGATACATATTTCTACAAACATTCATTTGTTTTTGATGGATGCACAAAGATTGGTGTCTTTTACAGACGTCACAATCGTACACATATTGATCCATATAATAAATAGCCTTTAGATATTACAACCTACTTAATATGGTGGTCGAACTCTCGGGCAAATTGGTAATATGATTTGGGACTTTGTTGTAAAATTTAACACTATTAGCAAAAGACTGTTATTGGTCTAAGTGAGACATGGAATAACCAATTTCTTATTGTTTTTAGTATCTATATTATGCTGGTCTTTTACTAAATTTAGGTTATCGATGTTTTTGCGGACATACATTAGATTATCGGGAATGTATTGGGAGGGCAGAGATAAGACACTGAATTCCTAATACTTAGTATTTAATGATTGGACCCCCCATATAATAAATCATTTTATAACATCGAAAGGTCATTATAGAGTTCGAACTGACGTCCGTCAACGCGCTATCGTAACACGTTACCACTGAGCGATTATCTCTTCAAAGAACCTGTAAATATTTATAACAGTAATAAATGCTTAAAATCAATTAGTACTGACGACTTAATTATTTCGTGTAAGATGAAACCCCATATAAACAGATTAATTATTCGAACAGTAGCAATGCTTAGGTATAATTTAGTACTAATTAACCTAAATAATCGAATCGCGGGTACAAGAGTCTGCAGAAACTAATGTATATAATACTAATATATATAAACTACAATAAAACTGACAGCTTCAATATAACCACTTTACTTTCAAACTGGTCTGACCAATGAATTAATGTTTGAGGATCAATTTATTACTTAGTGAAAAAGCACAGTTGGATAGAAATTTCTAAAATCTGTATAACAACTGAATTTCTAATACGAATTAATTCATTAATGACTGTGAAACACTTAAAAATATCAAGTCGACAGAAGAAAACGTACCAGACAAGGTCAATAATACACTTAATTAACATAAAATATTCTAATGCTAACTTTGTACAGCGGTTCCACTCGCGTTTGATTACAATCAACCTAAATAAATTCCGTATAAAACATTTTTTTATATAGCTTTTTACGTTTGGTTAAATATATAATATTTTAGTATGAGTGGTAGAGTGATGTTTTTCCCACGTTTCGATGACTCATCCATTGTTTATTCGCCGGGATGTTTGGGGAGAATTGGTTGGGTCAGGATATTTTTTACTTTATTGTAGGTACACTAAAACGTAACAAAATTTAGAGTTCATCTATAATTTTATAGAACTATTTAATAATTAAGCAAATAATAAATAGTAATATTATAAAGGTTAACAATATGAACCCTTCTGTTATTAGAAAAATAGATATTATCGCACACTTATATATACACTACCCATATATTCAGTGTTCGGATGACTATTATTTTTTGTACAGCTCGTGAAAGTGTTTTGTAACAGACAATATAAATCGAATTACCTAGATTGTATTTCGCTTGTTGATTGACAGGCAACCCTTTTCAAAGATCTTAATTAATCAATAAAAACACGAACGAGATTATTCTCGAAAAGCTCGTAAATAATATAAGCTTCTAAATGTATTCATGAACAGTTCTGAACATCAAAATATACGCTAAAACGAAAACAAAGGAACGGAACAAGGATCCTGTTTAATTAACGCTGAACATTTCAGAATCGAGATTTGTATTGTAGAAGTTATTTACTTTGTTAATTAATCTTAGACCAACGTTCTTGCGGTGAACTCGCCGAGGCCAATATCTATAGTACGCAGACCTCTCTGCGGTCAGAGATTAATGCTTGCTTATTAATAGTTATGTATTCATTGATTTATAGTATCTAATATGCATGAGATAAATTAATTTATTATTATTCATTATTTATTAACTAATTTATTAAAATAAAATTTGTAGGGTTCTTTACCAAACATATGATGACTCACTCGTATATGTGAAGAGAAGAAGTGAATAATGAAGAAGAATAGTAAATATTACAAGTTCTTCTTCTATTTTATTTTTGGCAACCAGTCTTCTAGTAGGTTGTTACTGCCATTGTCAAGTGAGTATCGATATTACAAGTTTCTTGATATAATTTCAATGAACTAACAAGATGGTGGCCATCTTGTTAGAACTTTCCAGGGAGTTTTTGTGACAAGTCAGAATCCATGCTCCGTGGTATTATTTCCGATTCATTTCACTCGTGCACAATAACTAAACTATATTACGTAAAGCACCACCAACATTACACAATATAGAGCCAATAACACAAGATTATGAATAACAAATAAAGATCACTACATAACATTCCATCATCCCGCCAAAAACCCAATAGAAGGGTTATGATGAATTCTTAAGCGTTATGTAACTTTTTGGATCATCGACAAAATCTTCGAAGGAGTCTGTCGAATCAACTGTCTTAACTCTAACTCATGCTATCAAAGAAAAAAAGAGAAGATATTATTAAACACCCGTATGTTTGTATGACAAATGGTATCTTAGAACCAATTAAGTAAACCCACAGGCGACTTAATTCATTTGTCTTTAGATAGACCTAAAGTTTTGTAGAATTAAAACTGCGAAGATAAAAAATGTAAATGAGTAATAATTTCAAGATTACATTAAGTAGGGATCAGTTAAATATATAAATTACTAGCACTTGCCCGCGACTCCGTTCTTGTGAAAATGTATTTGCTCTTTAACTGAAATAAGTTACGTTTCTGTTTAGGCTCTAGGGAAATATATATTATAATCTGAAAAGTGCTTTATCTGCCAATAAAAGTCAATAAATTAACTCGTACAAACAAAGGAGTTTAGCTTTGTGTGTAATTTCTTATTTATAAGTTTATATAGATTATTACTAGCGGACAGGGCGGACGTTATCTTGTCATAATAATTTAAAAAAATCTAAAATACAATCGCAGCGCCCTACCGGGTCAAATTATGAATCTAAACCATTCTCGGATCCACTGGAACACGCAAACAAAATTTTATCAATGTCAGTCCAGCCGTTTAGGAGTCCAGTGACATACACACGTACAGATGAAATTTATATTATAAAGATTATAGATTACAGGTTCGTTTTGTAACCAGTAAATTAGTAGATTTACACCTATACAATAAAATAATAGATTTGCAAATTTGTAATCTTTTACTTTCATAGGCTTTTTTCCGAATTACTCTCTGATATATAAGCAGTCCTTTTCAAATATCGATTTTTAAATATAGAGTATAAAATACAAATAGGTTTTTAACAGATTAATAAACCTAAGGATTGCAAAGTATGACGAATAGTGACCTATAATTAAAGGCTTTGGTTTAGTCGATAGTAACGAAAAACAGTAACTGTTTCAATTATTTTTTTCATTAGAACAAAGCACTTTAATATTTATTAAAATTTACGAAAAATATATGTATAAAAAGAAAATCGGTTGAGCAACAGAGTAGGAAGATGTACTATTGTCGAAATTGTCGTTGACTGTTTATATGTTTGTGCAAATGACATATAAGAACATAGCGAGCGGTGTGCATAAATTGTATAAAAATAAGTCCACTATTACCAAGTGTCGATATGTGTAGAATAACATTGAACTTAATCCCGTTAATTACTATTATCATAAATGGTCGGTCGGCTTGCTTTATAATCATGTAAGCTCAGTGATAATAGATTGACCAGACATCAAAACCTGTTTTAGATGTTCGTGTCATTTATTCTCTATTGAGTCCAAATTATAATTAATTGAGTTACAAATATATCATTTAAAATATTAAACTTATTAGCCGTCGTGGAGTGGTCGAAATTCGACTATAATTTATAAAATTTTGAAACTGGAATGTTTAGAATTTTTCCGTCAAATAATAGGTATATTAATCACCATATGTATAAATAATCTGTGCGAATGTATGCGATCACAGACTAAAAATATATTACACGTTGACAGATTAAAATCATCTGCATTTAAATTGGAAAAGTTTGTTAGTATAAATAATTGAAAAAGACTGCCTCTTGGAGTGAATTTAATTACAGAGGGATTTAATCTATTATATCTCATCCACTCTGTGTATTCATCCTTACTCGAATATTTTTTTACAATCTATATACGTTAACAATGAATGTATTTTGTGATGTATAAACTTTATATTTCTACCACCCTTGTCTATATGAATTTGAACTATACCAAATCACAGACTTCCGTATGCACAATATGATTCAGAAATAATACAGAGGTTTTACTTCGTCTATAAATTTTCAAAAGATTTCTTGATAAAATAGTACAAAATTGGTATACAAATTCAAAGAATAACTGTAAAAAATTAACTTAGTAGCAATTTCAATTCTAACTTACGTTGCAAATGCGAATGTGAGTTTATTCCATTATTTGTTACGCTTTCATTTGGAAACACGTTGTCAGAGGCACATTACGACTTGGAGTTTTCACCCAAAAAAAAAGAAAAGCTCCCGAGTGATAAATAAAATTTACGAGCGAAGCCGCGAGAAAAGTTAATAAATCTTGATAAAAACTTTACCTCATTTTATTCTTTATTTAATACTAGCCTCTGCCCGCGACTTCGTCCACGGGGAATAGTTGCTTTGAGCTAACGCTAACACTCAGTGGAATCTCTCAAGAGGGAAAAAAAATCCCGATTTTGAAACATTCTTCATTGGTGCTCCACTCCTATTGGTCTTAGCGTGATTATATATAGAGTATAACCTTCCTTGATAAATGAGCTATATAACACTGAAACAAATAACAGTAACAAATCGGACCAGTAGTTCCTGAGATTACCCCGTACAACATCACAAACTCACAAATTCACAAGCTTTATTACCTCCTTATAATATCATTATTAGTATAGATAGATAACTAATTCTGTCATGTCAGCATAGGTTATTTTGAATTTTGAAAGTGTTAATGTAAATTTTACCTATCACTTGGGACTTTTACTTTTTATTATATTATTTATACTCATCTTTAGATGACGCTGACAAGCCCTGATTGAAGTTTTTGGCGGGATCTCGGTCTGTCATGTAGTCAATTTTATATTATACTAGCGGGCTCGGCAGACGTCGTCCCGCCCTGATTATAAAAAAAAACTTGGATAAATTATATACTAAAACGTTCCTCATTAATCACTTTATCTACTGGTCGAAACCGCATCAAAATTCGTTTAGTAGTCTTTGAGTTTATCGCGAACAGACAGACAGACAGACGCGGTTGGGGAGTTTGTTTTATACTATGTAATAATTCATAATATTGTGTTATTTGGCTTTATATTTTGTAATATTGGTGGTGTTTTACGTAATATAGTTTGGTTATTGTACACATGTCAAGTGGATTGAAAATAATACTACGGACTGGATTCTGACTTGACACAAAAACTCTCTGGAACGTTCTAACAAGAGGGCCGCCATCTTGTTAGAACATTGAAATGATCGCAAGAAACTTGTAATATCCTTACCTATTCAACAATGGCAGTAATAATCTATTAGAAGATTGGTTGCCAAAATAAAACAAAAGAATAACCTTGGTTGTCGATTTATCGGACAGCATTTACGCAGCCTCCCGAATTAATTATATTCTCCTTTGTTTGTCTCTCGGGGTTTAGGTTTTAATTGGTCTAGCCTAAAGATACTCGGCATCTGCCAGACGTTCGACCCAGTTTCTCAATAAAGTCACCTTTTCTACGGAAAGCAAATAAACTATCATTTTTAAGAGATCGACGTTGTTCCAGCGTTTTAATTATTTTTTTGCTAACATCTAGGTTATACAAACATTTCTACTTTTTTTATCTAGATGAATAAGTGGGTTATGTTTGCATAGCGGGAAAATCCAGGCGTTAATGTTATGCCGTATGTGTATACTGCACGTATTTTAAAACAGCTGTTTTTTTTACGTACGAACAAGACAACAAATAACGGATAACTATCTTTCTCATATCTTTTATATACATGGTTTCTCGAAAGCTTTACTTTTATTGTCTATACATATACATAAAATCGACATGTCCGTTGTTTACCCAGATTTATTTTCGACATGAGTGAATCCATTGTTACAAGCTGATAGAGATTCATCAGAGTGTTATCTTAGCTTCAATATAATTAAACCATATTGCCTAAATAATTATGATACAATTCAGAATAGTTAATTTAAAATTGGTAAAAGGCTAAATCCTAATTAATAATAGTCGTTACATCTGAAAATAAGCTAAACCCATTTTAGCCTTTCCTATTTATCTTACGTTATTTTTCAAGATCTTCAAATTTTTTTGACATGTAAATTATGAACATTATAAAAAAAATAAGATCCTCATGAACGGCAAAATTTGAACTTCGGTCTCGGCATATAAAAACTGGAAAACTGTAACATTTTCAAATATTACGACACATAGTGTAAAAGCGTATGTGTATTTATTCTGTTTGTTTGTCACATCGTAATTACTTAACTGATCGTCGTGAGATTTCGCATAAATATTACTAGAGCTACGGAAAATGACAAAGTCTTTTCACCTACAAAAAAATTACTGTTCCCGTGGATTTTATCAAATTTACATCAACACGGGCGAAGCCGTGGGAAAAAGCTAGCCAGCAATAAAATAATAATAGAGTGCGTGTAATTAACCCAGATAAAACGCGTAGTCCCTACGAAGCAAGAAAACAAGGAAGTCGCAGGCACCAACTAGTTATTTACAACAATGAAATGCTTGGTAATTGACTGTATTCATTGTAATTAATTTTATGGAACGCTATTTAAGTTAAAATCAACGGACAATTTTTTTCAATACTATTAAGTGACAAAGTACAGAATGCAGAATATTCGGTGAGCATGATAAGTAATAACTGATAACTAACCTTGCGTATTGGAACAGTTATACGCATTTACCTTATTACCTGTTACCCTTACCGCGACCTCGAAACATTATATTATGAATAGTACATGTTTCAACATTTCTTTAATTGTAATTGTATTATTAAGCTTAAATTATTTTGAATAAAAAAGAGGTGGAGTGATGTCTTTAAAGAAAGGTGTGGTTGGAAATGGCCAAGAATAGCGTCAAGGAAAGAAGAATGGAGAAGTTTGGGGGAGGCCTACGCCGCTGAGGCGAGTGCTATATAGTTCTTGAATAAAAGATAAAATAAAAATGTAATAGTAGTATTAGTATGTAGCAATGAAAGGCTTTTTTATTTTATTTTTATTTATTTTAATAAATTCTCGATTTTAAGTTATCCGTATTAAATTTTATCACATAACTGCATAAGTTTGTTTTTAGTTTCCAGATTATTACTGTCATTGTCGAATAGCTAATAATATAACAAATGTCTAACGTCAATGTTTTAACAAGGTGGCTATAGGTCCTACGAAAGAAGGATTTAAAAAAAAAAAAAAAAAAACCCACCGAAAGGTCTAAGCTCCCGCGAAAAAATTTTGCTTACATTTTACGAGATATTAGATAAGTTTTTACGTGAATCAGTGAATGAGTAGACACTTTAATTATTGCTTCAACAGAGGACGGTGGGTGGCATTTATTGGGTTTCATGGTCTACTTTCATTGAATCAAAGCGATATATATCGAGGTTAATTAATTCGCTACATTTAAATTAGTAATGTCTATTTTAAGCACAAACTAATGTCAATTCATTAAACAGAATCGATGCGTGGAACAGTTAATTCGCGAAATTCGGATATTAGTAATTTGATGATATATTCTATTGAAATTAGTAAGGTCTTTATGCACGTGAAAGTGATATATATTTTCGAAATACAAGTATTAGCTATATACTAGTGGTCGAAATTCGACCATAATTCATTTTTACAATCAATAAGACCAATGAGAATAATAATTATTTCAGTGGTTTCATAAATGTACTAAAGATAAAGTATTTATCAATTAATTATTAATGTCTATTATGTATTATTTGTATATATAGATTTCTTTTGTACGTGTGTATGTCACTGAACTCCTCCTAAACGGCTGGATCGATTTTGATGAAATCTTGTGAGCGTATTCCAGTGGATCCGAGAATGGTTTAGATTCACAATTGGGCCCGGTTGGTGGCGCTACAGTTGATTTTTATGATTTTTGTTTATTATCAAGGCAGGAGAACGTCCGCGTTGGCGCGTTAGGGAAAAATAATGAGAGTAAATTTTTACGATGCGCGCGCACACCGTTACGAAAAACCGACACCCTGAAGTTAGCTATAGTCAACACTTTGTTTCTTTGTACTTGTCGTTTGTATTTCTTTTGTATTAAAACTTTCAATGTATAAAATACCTTTTTTTCTACTGTTAGTGTCGTTTTTTCTACAAACGTAGAATAAGGCGAAAGATAAAATTTTTGAAAAGATTTTTATCTTGTTACGCCGAAGGAGTATAACTTCTAACGCGTGTACATGAGTACACACACACTTTTTTTGAAGTGAAAACCTCTTTATTTGCGTTGAACGATGTTTAGTTTGGGAAAACTTATGGGAGCGTGTCACCGATGACCTCGACACGATCGTGACGTACTGTAATACTGTACATGTAATATTGATATTTAGTATTGAGCTTCTGCGGCCCATTATAAGTTTGATTAAGTAATAAACTGTATACAATTGTGTATAATCATTGAAGTATCAATAGATCTGAAAACGCAGTCCGGTGAAGCTGTTAAGAACTTCATAGGTCAATAGCGTAGTCAGTTCGAAAAAAAAATACTAAAAACTAAAGTTATTAATTTCAATCTACAAATTATTAAATTTAAATAATTTAGACTATAATACTTTTAAATACTTCAAAAAAAGAACACAGTTATCACGAAGTTTTGATTTTTCACTTTTGTCAACAACACTTATGACTGCTTCGATCTTTTTAACTTATTTTTTTAAATGTATATGATACAGCAAAGACTGCATTTTTGAGATTATATTGTTCACAAAACAAATAACTAAATAAATTACATATAGTCTTTATGTTTCATTAAAGCGATAATATATTGCGTTAAAGTGTAAACAAGAAATAAAATTAATATCTCCTTATCATAATCAGTGTCTAGCGTCGCATTATTGCGAGTGCCGACAGGGTAGGCAGCGGCTGCAGAAGTAAGCAAACGTGTCGTGAGACTGGCCGTGGTCGCCCTACTTAGCTACTGCGTATGTACACACAGACGTCAACGACGTACGACATTTATAGGTTTTATTATCGCGTGAGGTAACGTTATTTATAGTAAATTATAAACTATCTTCTGCCCGCGACTTTGTCCACGTGGAATAGTTACTTCGAGCTAACGCTAACTCGCGACTTCGATTACGTAAAAATTGAAAATGTTTTTAAATAATAATAAACCCCGATTTTTAAACATTCTTCATTGGTGCTCTGTTCCTAGGTCCAACAGATCTTGGCATGATTATATATAGCCTATATCCTGTCTCGATAAATGAGCTATCTAACACTGAAAGAATTTTTCAAGTCGGACACGTAATTCCTGAGATTAGCGGGTTCACGCAAACAAATTCTTCAGCTTTATAATATCAGTACAGATGTGAATGTTTGTTTGTCTTATATTGAAATGTTGTTCATGTCCGCAACTGTATAGAAAAGTATATAGGGTATTACATACCATCCAGAAAAAAACCGCTGTTCGCAAAGGATACGTTAAATTGACACTGACATTGTATATTATGAATTGTTATTAGTTTTTCCCTTTTTTATAGTTTTATTATTGTATTAATTTGTATAATATATTAAGGTTCATGTAAATATAAAACTATAATTATATATTCAGAAAATGGTTACTGGAGAGAATAAAAAACAAATATGCTGGAGCGATGACATTAGCAAGTGGCGGGAATAAGGTTAATACAGATGGCAAAAAACAAGTACTGTAGGCGTGAGGAGTAAGTTTTTTGAGATGGCCCTCCGGCGCTCTCACTAACCTGACGAAACGCAATATTGCAAGCATTGTTTCTTCACGTGGGTGTTTTTATGAGAGGGTGGTATTACTCCGAGCGAGCCGACCTGTTCATGCTGAAACCAGTAATACCTTCAGCGTGGCTCTACCATCTACACCTACAATTGCATCATATATTTTATTCGTATTTCGTTTTCCTATCGTTCTTATGACGTCATGCAATTATATAACAGCACATGTTACGTCGGTTATCGATTAATGGATACAAACTATGATTTTATATTACATAATGGTGGTAGGGCTTTCACTAAGGTTAGCTACCACTCTTAAGTTGAAAATCTGTCACCAAGCGCCTATAGGTGTGGTCCAGTAACTGCGTTTTAGAGCCATTCCCTCTCTAAATTTAGCGTGTTTACCATCTTGTACCATCGCTATTAAACATCAGGTGAGATTTTGGCCAAATACTAAGGTCTACAGAATATTTAAAAAATACAATCATACTTTATTAAAACGGTTATAAGATTGAGTGTAGTAATGGCGTTTTATCTTTTATTCGACACGATAATCACGAGTAGATATAATTGTACGATAGTTTTGATTGACAGTTTAGACGGCATGCTAATTGCTCTAGTTAAGATACGTTTCAGTTTCGCCATGACTACTTAACTTAATGGTCTGTCACTGATATGTTATAGTCAATTAGCTAAACTGTTTAGTTTTTATATGAAATAACGCTGCTCAGATCGAATATAAATATGTTTATAGCGTGTTTATTGGTTAAAAAATTTCAGAAGGTTATTTTCAAAAGTAATAGAAGCGAATAATATCGAAGAAGGAGGATATCGAAGCTGTAATATTAAGACGTATTTTGAACGCATTATTTTATTGTTGCTCTTTTTGCACCAATCCTAGTAACGTAGTCTTCATTTAGGCCACTTTCAAGTGCGAAGACAACCTTTTGGATGTAATGTGTTTCTGTCCTTATACAAATAAACACGTTACCATTGATTTTAGATAATGACTAATCAACTTTGATAGTGAACACAAATTAAGAAATGACGTCTGACTTGGCTGAATGATCTAGTAGTTACCTTTGCCTTTCCTTCATCAAGGAAAAAACAGGAATAAAAGGGTATTTTTAGTGGGGGGATTTTGGTTTGTCATTGGTTTTTATATTTTATTCATAATCTTGTGTTACTTGACTCTATATTGTGTAAAATTGGTGGTGTTTTATGTAATATAGTTTGTTTATTGTTCATAAGTGAAGTGAATGGAAAATAATACCACAGACCATGAATTCTGAGATGCCACAAAAACTCCATGGAGGGTTCTAACAAGCGAGCCACCATCTTGTTAGAATATTGAATTAATTACTCGACAATGGAAATTAACAAACTCTCTGGAACATAGTACGCTACTATTAACAAATAAATTAAGATAAAAAAGATGGATAAAAGAATATATTATAGAAGATTTGGCGTTTCTGCCTTTACATTGATTTGGACATAGAAAAGATTTGGCGCGTATGCCTTTACATTAACTTGGACATAAAACTGACTAAAGAATACATAGGAACTGACTGTGTTGACAACTTTAGAAATAAAAGATGATTTTTTTGAATGTACGAGGTATTGTTTAGAAGATTTGGCGATTAGGCCTTTAAAGAATACAAGGGGACTACCTATATTGACAACTTCAGAATTGGCAGTATGGATTAATTCCTTCGCCTGTCCTATTGGACGAATATTATTACTACTATTTTTGGTGGGATCTTGGTGTGTAGTGTCATGTAGTAGTTTTTATATTCTATTCATAGTCTTGTGTTAATTTGTTGTTGTTTGTTGGCTCAATAATTTATAATATTGGTAGTGTTTTACGTAATGTAGTTTGGTTATTGTGAATAAGTGAAGTAAGTGGGAAATAATACCACTGAGCATGAATTCTGAGATAGCACAAAAATTCTCTGGAAAGTTCTAACAAGATGGCCTTGTTAGTTAATTGAAATTATAAAAGGAAACGTATAATATCATTACCTACTCGACAATGCCAGTAATAATCTACTAGGTGATTGGTTGCAAAAATAAATATAAAAAAGACTGGAATAAAAAAATGACTAATCATGTGGATCGGTATACATCATGGACGTTATCCGTTGATTAACTATACTTATATAAATTTTGCTAATAGTATACGTAAATGTAACAAAATAAACCAAATTAACAACATTTTGTATGTTAAGCCAAACATTATTATCGAGTTTTGTAAATTAGAGAGTTAATTAACAAAAACATAAAGTGGTATTTTGTTCTAATCATTAACTATAATAAATATATAAATTTGTTCTGTACGTATGTATGTCACTGAACTCCTCCTAAATGGCAGGACCGATTTTGATGATAATTTGTGTGCGTATTCCAGTGGATCCGAGAATGGTTTAGATTCACAATTGGACCCGATAGGTCGCGCTGCAGACGAATTTTAGATATATTTTTTATTATCAAGGCAGGGCAACGTCCGCCCGGTCCGCTAGTTAACTATAAATTATGAGACTCGAGTTCGCCAACCTAGCATGCAGTGTGTCCTACCCATTCGCGTTATCTGGTTACATCTGATAATACAAGCTTCATCTGAGCCGCGTCGTCAGGTCCAACACGATGTCTATCTGCACTCGTAACGCGACCGTTCATGTCTAATATTTAAGTGTTATATTCAGATGAATTTATGTCGCCATTGCTATGTTGGATTATTTTATCCAATTGCTGAGCTTCCACTGAAGTTGGGCCTGAGTTTCAGATTAGGGAAAATTCATCTGCATATGGATTAAGCATTTCGTAATATCTTTTATGTTTGCGTTTGTATGTTATAATATGTTCCCTTCTTATAATTCATGTGTTAAGAGATCTTTATAACGACTGGTAATGTTTCATATCTCAGCCGATGCCACTGTGTTTAGACTGTACTGTATGCGCTTACTTTGGCGCGCTACGATGATAATGTACTGTTGATAATTTAAAAAGGTTGAGGCAGTCATAAGGACTGACGACAGAAGTGAAAACACAAAACAATGAAATAACTGTGTTCTCTTTTCAATTTTTAATATGAATTATAGTATAAATTTGTATATCAAAATTATTAACATTAATCTGGTTTTTACATCTAATTGGCACTCCGAACAATAATCATATACATTTTTATAAAGTTTAATAATTTATCAAACATATGATGGGCTGCACAAGCCCAGTACAAAACATCAATATTCGACGTACACAGGGTGCTATACCACGCGTCGCAAATCTAGCGCCTGACTCAAGCGCAATACGGTCTAGCATGTCATGATGTAAAATCATAAGTTTATTTCCTGAAAAAAAACACCTCTCAACGTGCCTAAAGAAGTTTTACCTTTAAAAAATGGGCGCATAAACTATGGAACGTACACTATCATTACATTATATAAATCAAAGTTCTCTGCCACGTCTGTCTATCAGTCTGTCTGTTCGCGATAAACTCAAAAACTACTGACCGGATATTCATGCGGTTTTCACCAGTAGATTCAGTTATTCCCGAGGAAGATTTATGTATATAATATCTCGAAGTTTTTTTTATTATGAGGGCGCGACAACGTCCGCCGGACCAACTAGATATTATAATAAATATTTATTAGATTCTAAAGTGTCAGGTTACAGGTGCATTTAATTCGATCTCGTATTATCTCAGAAAACTTGCATAACATGAATAAGTTCATAACATAGCGTGTTATTAGTTCCCCAGTTAGTTGACGTACGTCGCGATACTAATCCGATCTCCGCACTTGGTGTACTGTTGTAAAATAATATGCTTTAGAATGCATAGCGATCTATTGACCTTAATCATATGCATTAGAAATGTACTTAGCATTGGAGAAATCATCGAGCGCGTTCAACGCTCTATGCGTGTTGAGGATGCGATGAATTATTACTCGTAAATGTAGTTCTTTTCAGTTTAGGTACGTTGAATGCAATATATTTATATGGTTGATTTAGCTAAACTCGCAAAATAGTTTTTGTTCAGTGTAAATGTACGCACTGAGCGCGCGTGGTTCTGGACACTGTGCGTTTGGTTTATTATATTTGCGCGGAACCATGATTTTTTTTCTAAAATAAATGTGGCCCTAGTTAATCTCTATGCTATCAGTTATCTGCCAGTGAAAGTTCCGTAGAAATCGGTCAAACCGATTTTCAAAATTTGTTTCTTTATTGTAAGTACTGTATATACTTTCATATATATTTAGTAAAAAGCTATTACTAACAATCACTTCAATTTTATTGTTGTTAATTCGAGGACGTATCTATTATCGATATCATAACATGCTTGCAGTATCGATTGAATGTAACAAATCAGGAAAAGTCTCTGTAATAGATTTCTGCCACGCCGATGATGTTTAGCCTAAGTTGGTAGTAATATTTGCGGTATACTTATTGCGTTCGGACAGTTTTCTTGACTTACTGCCCAATAGTTTGAATGACACTTTTAAAATGCAGTGATTTATGTTTATTCTTTATCAAAAATCTTCAAAGGCAAATTTAAAAGTAATCAAGACATAACTTGATAAGTGACTTGAAAATTATCATTTCATAAGACAAATCTATATTTGTCAAGCAAATTCTAGCCTTCGTCTTCAATATTTTAAATATAATTGGCTTTGGAGTAATTTCTCTTATCAAATAAAACAACGTTCGTGTATTACTACGAAACCATTGAGTCATGCGCCCTGCTCAAGACCGTTCATTGGCAGCGAATTAATTTAAAAAGTGAGCTGTCATGGGCTGCCTCACAAATGTGCAAGCACCGAAATTGATTGATAAAGAAAGTCAAATGACCAGTTGTAGTGTTTATGGTTTAAATGTATCATTTATTTAAAATCAATAAACAATAAATTAGATCAGTAAAATAATAAAACATATTCCTATACATAACCTTCAATTTCTGTATCTACAAATAAGCAATGTTAGTTATTTAAAACCGAACGAAACGCATAAGTCGTTACAAAATATCAGCATTATTTAAATTAAATTAATTTAAATTTTCGAAAATGAACGACAGATGGCGTTAAAATAAATCTGATAGTTACCTTAACTGTGTGAAGACATGTAGCAACGACGTAATCTGCAAGCGTAACATATGTTTTACATCCAAGATTTTTATAGTTATGAGTATATTAATATATGTAGTTTTAAATTATTTTTTCTCTCAGAAATCTAGAATCATGGCGATTACGTCGGTTAGGGCTGTCAGATTTTGCAACTATAGCATAGAAGTAGTCATGACCCTAAAGTTTATGATACACTTGCCCACAAGAATAGTCTTCTCCGATCTGGACTTTACATTTCTATTAAAATTTGCACAAGAACAAATTCAATGTTGAACGTGAAATGCAACAATAAAAAAAAAACAAAAAATAGAAAACTAGACGATTCAACTGTCCATAAAACTAAAAAAATATGAGCAAAAAATATAAATATCACAACATAAAATCCAACTTCCAAGTTCTAACTATTCTAATAATATTATTGAAATATGTATATTACACTTTTTATAAAATTTACATTACGGTTAATGGAACAAGAGTTAGCAATCAACCGCCCATCATTATGAAATCTAGTGAAATTATAATTTCCGTTCTGGCGTCTGCTTTTTTCTACATTCATCTCTGATATCTCGTTTTATCGTGATGCGATCGGATTCATTTGTTTATTTTACACTATTGTTCCGTTAAAATAAGGTTTCATGGCTTTTAAATCGATCATTACAGCCATTGTGATATGGACACGGTCTAAAGTTTTAATTTGACACTTTCATAGGATACAGTGAAAGTGTAACGATGCCGCGGTCTCACGAATTTGTATTTATCTCTGATCATTTGAATATTATATTTTCCTTTATAGATTTGTTCGTGCGCTTTTGACGACCGATATTATTAACTTTTTCTTTTATTTTACTTGTTAAAATGTTTTATTAATAGAAATTTTGCATTGTAATTTAAAAGTAAGAAATTGTATGTCGAATAACTGAACTGAGGAAAAATATTACGTGTAAAAATAACTGAAAACGGTAAATAATGTTTCAAAACGGGTAATGACCCTTATAAACTGTGTACTAAACTTCTAAATGATTTTTGTTACTAAGAATTATTGGAGAAATATAAATAGTTATAGAATAATTCGCTAAACTAATTTACATAATATAATATACAGGAAAGTTTATGAGTCGGAATTTAGGAGGTATTATTATTCTTCGGATCTACTGATTCGACTCTAAAACTCCTTTCACTAATAGGAACCTGAGTTATTTTGAAATACTACAGCCTTTGTTTTATTATTTTTAAACTAGTGCTTCCATATAAAGATATATTCTTTTGACACATTTAATACTTTATTCCAGCCAACATAAAGCAACAACAAGCCAGCAATTTTACCAAACAATAGTTGATTAATTGAAGCGATGATGGTTTTGTTGATAGCGCGTTCGGACACCGCAAGACGGACGTGGGTTCGAATCAAAGCAAATGATTCGGACCTTTCGATGAAGGAAAACATCGTGATGTCATTGTGATAGAGTTCTTTCTTAAAGTCCGTCTGACTACCTGTCACTCTTAAGTTGAAAATCTATCATCAAGTACCTGTGGGTGTGTTCCGGCAGCTCCAACTGATAGCCAGTTGTCTCTAGGTATAGCGTGTTAACCATCTTGCTAAGAAGCCCACATCGTCATTTACTATCAAATGAGATTGTAGACTAGCGCTAAAACCTATAAAGTAAAAAACTGTTATAAGTTAATGAAGGCCCAAACAAAATCGGCTGAGTGTCTTAAGCGCTCGCCTTAGTGGTCTGGTGAAGCTGTTAAGTCCTTGCTAGGTCATTAGCGTAGTCAGTTCGAGAAAAAAAAGGTGTGTGTGCAATTCACACACGATGGAAGTGAAACTTCAGTAAATCGACAAAGGAATGAGATTAATATATATAACAGAGTAGGATAATTACAAAGTTTAATGAAAGTATTTTGATTAATTTTAAAAGATATTTTATATTGTATTTAACATATGTTACAGTGTACAGTAGTGTTGGCTCACGTACTTTTCACATTTTACACACTTTACACACGTTAAATGCTCAAATACAAGCAAGTATTAAACAGTGTGCAATATACATACGCACCGACATTTGCTCTCTCGCTCCGGCTCACTAATTTTTGTATTTGTGTCTCTTACCTGTCGTTTTTTCCGTTGCATCCGGTTTGAAATCACGATTTTAAAGAAGTCTCACTTCAAAAAAAGTTATAAGTCAAACAGTAATACACGTCCTAAAGGAGTTTGAAAACTTGTATATATTTTATATCTTATCGGTAACAATACCTTTTATAGAGACGTTGATAAATAAACGATTCATTTGAAAACTTCGGACACTCGAATTGATTTATATTTATTGTTATAGATTACAGATAACAAAAACGTCGTGCCCGATAATTCGTGCTGATTTTAACAGGAATAGTCACCATTCGTGTCTAGATAAAGTCTATAGGTGGCGAATCTAGGACGTTTCTCTGGTATTCAATAATTTCGTATCATTGTCTGTACTTACGTATAGACAGGAAAAAGTTTGAGCTTTTTGATTTAACTCTTTTGTGCCATTGTTCAATACATTTCAGGGTTTATTCGAAATGAATAGTGAATGAAGTCAGACGTCACGAAGATAGGGTCCGTAATAAATATTTTTTAAACAATATACTAAATATCACGACTTTGTGATAGATTGAGTAAAAGGTTCGTTTTGTTATCTAGATCATCATATCTTTTTTTATACTTTCACATTTTTTCCTGATATTAAATGACGATGTGACCTGAGATTGTAACATGCAAAATCTAGAGACGGACTGAGTTTTAGTTGGAGCAACAGTTTCTTGGCAATAGAATTCAAGTAGGTAGCGAGCCGTTGCAAAAAAAAACCTACCAGCATACTATCATTTCATTGCCTTTTCCTTCACCGAAAGTTCTAACCAATTAAAGGTTCGAACCTACGTCCATATGTTGTCTCAATACGCTACCGTAGACTCATTATCTCTTTGCAGAGATATACAGTGTAGTTTGATATTAACCACGTCCACTGAGGAATTAATGATATATCTACCCTGAAAATACCCGCATCTACAAATATTTCTTCACGTCAAGCTTGAATTATATAGATAAAGGTAGGACGACATTGTATGTAACATGATTCCGCTACATCAAGGCATGGTGAAGATAAAGCTGTTCTAGGGTCAGGGGTCTAGCACGTTTTTTAAAGGAGAAGATGGAATTAGTATAAATAGCAATTTAGATTATATTTAACTAGCTGTTACTCACGGCTTCATTTGCGTAATTTATTACCTTTATATACAGATAAAAAAAAATAAACACCACACCTTTTGTGACACTTCTCAACGTCAAGAAAAAATTCATCACTGAATACTTCATGCTTATTAAAAAATCGCACTGTATTAAAACTTTAATAACTTTTAAAAAAAAGGAAGCCATAATCATAATCGTTTTTTCTATGAAGACTTCCTTAGACAGCAGTAAAACAAAAAAAATGATTGAAATATATTCAGTAGTTTTTGAGTATCGCGCGCACAACCGCAGACTTGACCTCTATTATTTTATATACTTAGATTATAAAAGGTATCTATATCACACAATACTCCATGTAGTGTATAAATTATTTTAATCTTGTCTAACTAGGAGTACATGAAGTTAGTACTTCTAGTTAAAGATCTACCACAAAGCACCTTAGGTCAGTTTTGGTAGGTGCATTGTAAAGCCTATTCCACTAGATATAAAGTGTCTAACTCTAAAAATTATTTATATATACTGGTATCGTGTTCAACCGCAAAATTTCTAATGTATTAAAAAACGTATATAACCAAAAATTTCAGTCTAATAAGTCGGCTGTATGCATTGACATTGTAAAACCCAAGACACAGTCTGTCCCTCAACAACTCTCCAATATACATACTTACGTGGTTATAGCTATACGATACACTTATGATTTTGCAAATTCAACCTTACTGGAATGTTTTAAAGTTGTTTTTACAAGGTGGCAAGCGACGCGAGACTATTTGAAATTAGTGCATAATCCAAAATTATGCACTCATTTTTGTGTGCCGGATGTGTGACCTTAAGTTTGCATCTTGGGTTTTCTTGACTTCAATGACTCTATGTAATGTATTGTAATAAGCGGATATGAAAAACTTTCCATAATATAATGATTTCTATTGTAAAATAATGTATACATACAAAAAATATCCGAATATCTGTCATTAGTCTCTCTAATATATTGAACTGGATTTTTACTAAACTTTATTCACAAATAAAAGACGATATATCGTTATATAAACATAAAGCAGAAATGATAAAGTTTTACAGAGATTATTTTAATTTTAAAATCGGTACAAGTCTTGCAGAAAGTAAGTGGTGCTGGTAATGATACCTCATGACAGAGCTAGGAAGAATGGGGAACGATGTGGCTGATATGTTCAGTGGAATAAAAGCCACTATGAACAATGTAAAATAGAAAAAAAAGTAAGTAGTAATTGTTAAAGAGCGATTTCAAATGCAACTCATAATTATTTGTCCAAATAAGATCAGTGTTTCCATGAAGTGTTTGTAAGCGAGAAGTTGCGGGCAAAAACTATATGTTAAATACATTTACTCCGCCCGAAGTACGACCATCGGTCAGTAAATTAATAAATGACTCGCGTATATCGATCTAATGCAACATAACTTTTTATGTCGCGTCTAATGAATACATTAATCTAATGTGTTGTACAACGAAATAGAGAAAAATTTCATGACGTGAATAAATTATTGTAATAATAGTTTTTTTTTGTTTCTAAATGTCCGTTACGTTCCGTGTTATCAATATTGGGAAGTGAAAGTGATCTGACGGGGCGAATGTTCGCAACAATAAATTTTAAAAAGACAGCATACATGATCTCTGATTGAAGTCAAATGGTTGTCATAATGTTATTGGTTTAGAAAGGTTACGAATATGGTTGTCAAACTTACTTATGAGCATAAATATATTTTAATGAATTTAAATCTAAAAGCATATCACTGTGAATGGACGTTGGTTTAATGTGTATTGAATTATTGTTTTTTTTTTCAATAAATCGCTTCATACAGTTAAAATTGAGTTGAATACATTTTTAACTTGTATATTTTCGTTCATAAATTACTGCGTATTTTAAATAAATATCAGTGGTGAACTACAATACAATTAAACCAACTACAAAATTTGCTTACACTTACATTTAACAAAAATGTAGCTTGTTATTTCTTCTGTCATCTTCTTGACCTTGTTTCCATCAAATTTTGAGTGAAGGTGTCTTGTGTTATAACGTCAATCCCATCTGTATAATGCAGCCGTACCCAAGTTTTTCCTGCCGTTTATATTAGTTCGTCAATCCATCTCATAATATCTTGGGGGCTAAATACTGGAGGGCTGGTGTTACTTGCGTCCGTAGGAAGTGTACTTCTCATTCTCCTGCACGTGCTCTTCGGGTGCTGCTAAAGACTAACAAGATACACATATATTTTTCTTAAGTTGTTACCGTGGAAATGTTGACGACACGGAATTGATTCCGTGTTTCGGATCTTTATTCGAATATCAATCGCTTCATTGCTCTCTGTCGTTTGGTAAGTTTTAATTCAATGTAGGATGATTTTGACAACCCTAGCGAATTCGCTGAGCTAGTGAAATCGTATGTCCTTTGCAACGTTTCGGTTTGTCGATCTGATATACGCAGTCACTACTTTGGAAAGTTAACATGGTCACCTGAATTGATTTCCGAGCTATAATTTAACTATTATCTGCAGCAGTTCATCTCATTCGAAGAATACGAACACGTTAGTGTTGTTTCCATAATGTTTAAACAAGCAGGGTTGTGTAAAAATTTTCTGCATTATATTTAATTAACCTCGTAAGACCTAATGTAGCATTGTAGCATGCTAATGTAGCGTGTAGCATTCAGGCCCAAGTAGCATTAAGATGCATTTATCGATGCGATAACGTCTGATAAATCGATGAACGCCGGCTGCACGCACGAAAAAGCATAACTCATTGTCACGTTCCGACTGAGCCGAGCGTGTAAGCGAGAGCGCAGGACAAGCGATAGAGAGGCGGATCGGCCTAAGCGTTCGGCTTGTGTCGCATCAATCTATATCATTATATATTATAACTCTTACTGCGTCTGTCTGTCTATTCACGTTAAACTCAAAAACGACTGAACGGATTTTCATGCGGTTTTAACCAGTTCCTAAAATGATTAATGAGGAAGGTTTAGGTATATAATTGTTATTAAAAAAACGTATAAAAAACCGACTTCACGGTATGTTTGTTCGTATTTTTTGGGGTCAGTATTTTTATGTTATTTTCTGTTTATAATGTGATTATGAGTATTCAAATCTTGCTGACGATCGGTTGAGTTGTTAAGGTGTGAATGTGTAACATACAAACAAACTTACATTCGCATTTATAATATGAATTGCGATTTAATATATGTGCTTTAAATGTGAGTATAAAAGCTTAATTTCTTATGCTTAGAACATTTAGATGTTACCATGAACTCGTAGTCTACTGTGAAGGTTAGTGTAATACTTACTTTAAATAATAACTGAGTTATATAAAATAATTCGAGTTTTTATCAAACTTCGAGCTTCCCTGTAGCCGATTATATTGTAGCGCTATAAAAAACGTCTGACCTACTCACGTAAAGCTGGCCGCCAAAACAACCCATCAATAAATTACCTTTTTGCACGAGAACTCAACAATGCCCTCTCGGAATCTTCGGTATAATTACGTTGAAGTAAAAATAAAATTAAAAAACGTTTTGTGATCGTCTCCGAAATTTTATAGACGTCGTGTAAGAGAGTAAGATAATAAAATTCGTTTTGTGAACAACCCGCGCACTCTCCGTGGCCACTACCATGAAATCGTGTCGAGTTATATCTCACTACAGTGATTTCCCATTCGAATCGCTCTATAAAGTGATACGAAAGTACGTAATGTCTTACGTTAGGTTATTATTTTGTACCATTACGTATAATAGTTATCTGTTATGCAGCGGCGTGTGCACGTATCACAGCTTTAATGACCTTGGTTTGATAGTACATGCATATTGTGCGAAGTTGTTGTGCCTAGGGATAATGACATAGACTGAAACTGGCGTTATATTACTGTCTTTCATTAATTATTGTGGTTTGATTTGCTCAGAATGCTTTGTTAATTGAACGGGAAAAATAAATTCACTCGAAATACATCGTGTATACAAAATGAAAGCAGAAATTTCTGTGTATTATCCGGCAGTCGATGAATACGTTAATAAGTCATGTTATTCGTCTTGCACTGGAATAATAATGGTAAAGGCTAATGATGCTGTCTACTCCCATTTTATTAATATCAAAAATTAAGAATACCTTATTCAGTTCAAGCTCTGAGAAGGCACTGATGAACGTCAAAACTACCATCGGTTCGGACAAATACCTCTGTCATCGAGAAGAATCGGTAAGAACATTTATCTGGTTTATCTTTTCATTATACATATTTTTATAAATATAGATACATTCGTGATTGATGGATGAAAGAATAACCGCAAAAATGAAGCGATATCGCCAAGTATGGGCTTTTATAAAGCGATTCCAATTATAAGCAGAATTAAATAAATTAATAAATAATTTAGTAAAGTATAATAGCTATAATGCCACCTCTGTATAAGTATTAATAACGTGTCACCATGTGTAAGTCTAAAGAAAAACTGCAATATATTTTAATTAATGCTGATATATTTTTTTCATTTATTTTATTTAGGTTCTTTTATCAATTGTGATATGTCAATACCATTGTAACTTATATCTACAACTAAGCCTATTAAGTCTATAAAATATATTTATTAAATTGACTAATTAGGAAACTTAAATAAACTACACCGCTTTTTGGAACAGTCCGATGTTGGATCTGCCAGAATGTTATGATATGATTGCTGCGCTATTTATACATTTCTGCTGTCACTTTACTTTTCGAAAATACAAAATTAGGAGGCCGATACACAGGAAAGATTAATTAATTAAGGAATACACTTAAGGAAACACAAATTATTAAGAATATTGTGTCATCAGAATATAAGTAACTAGAAACTACCCGAGACTTTGTTTATGCAGTGCATATCCATGTTTTTTTTTTTTTTTCTTTTTCTCGAACTGACTACGCTATTGACCCTGCAGGGTCTTTACAGCTTCACCGGACTACTAAGGCCAGCGCTTAAGGCACTCAGCCGATTTGGTTTTTAGGTAACATACACAAGGGCGCATGCGCACCTCGGCTTGGGCTGTTACCTGGAAAAAGTCGCGTCTGACGTAGCTAACTATTCTAAGCTATTCATACATATATACATTTGTGAAACATACAGTCGAAATTGCATGATTCACAAATGAATACGTGTATATCGGAATGAAACGAACTAAAACTATTCGATTCAGTTCTTTGAGGGAAAAAAACAAAACGCTCCCACCATGTGTATGTATGTGCACGTGTGTGAGAGAGATAATCTCATATGTGTATTCAAGTGATGTAGGTGAGTCACTGTATCGCGAAAATAATATCACGAGGGCTCCGCGCGGGGACGACCTAGGCTCGAAATATTACTGAGAACCGCGATGTGTGCGGGAGCTAAAAAGGATCGATTACAAAAGCGCGTGCGCAACACGCATTTAATAAGATCGAATTTAAATTTACTTTACGGCGACGGCGCCGAAATCTAAAAATAGACAACAAAAATTATTATTATTGAACGGTCGTTTTTAGGGGAAGATAGACGTAAATACACGATTCACTCTATCTTATATGAGTTATTTATTTTGAACAGCTGCGCGCGCGAGCCGTTGTAATGTAGCCGCGATGGCTGGAAACCTATGTATTGCATATCCATGTGATTCATTCATTCTCAATGAATACTTTTGTTCAATGAATGGCAATTATGTATATTATATATCTGTCAAGTCAAACAAAAAAGCGGCATGGCCGTACTATCCTATTCTCGAAGCAATTCAGGCCATTTTCGACCCCCTATAACTTCGTTGTGGATAAAACTAGAAGCCTGAATTGTTTAGCGCGTTTGCCAAATCAATCTATTTTATTTAAACCATTTTTTTATATTGATATGGTCACTATAAGATGTTGTTAAGTTAGCTAATTACGTAATAACTTAAGTAGGGACCTAATAGGGTAACTGACTTCATATTACATGGATCTCACAACTTTTTACGGTAGAAGAACTGAGTTGCGGGACTCGGTTGTTTTTACAAGTTTTATTTTTGATGGTACAACTTCTTACAACAAATAGATTTATATTTTTCATCTTAAAGGGTTCGAATACAAATCGGTATGCACTCTTTGTCTGGTTTAAGCTTTATACTCCTATATATCAAAAGATACTATAATACATTTATTTTACAATCGAAAAGTAATCGAGAAACACAAAGTAGATGCTAATAGTAATGCGAATAATATAAATTCACAAAACATATTACATTCGCACGTGCAACGAATGCAGACGAGTTCATCCTTTTACTAACATTATTAAAAATCACTACATGGCACGAGCGTTTAAAGAACGATGGTAGGGGGCGTGTGTTGTAAAATATTTCGATTTATGACAGAAAGTTGCAGTTTACGGAAATGCGGTTTTCATGTACATACCGGGTACTAAAAAAAACACTACTGACTTGTCTTCAGAAGCCTCGTAAAGGTACTTATTTATTGTTTATATTGGTAAAAATATATTTTAATGGTATGATTATATTACATTGTCGATGGATGGTTTCACTTTTAATTACAGATGAAATTAACTGCCAAAATGAATCAAAAAACGGTGCGTGCATGTGGGTACCGAAAAAGAGACACTTCTTTGGCTGGCTATGTATTAAATTATGTATGAGTGTATGAGAATGCTCATGAACTATATACTATACGATTCATAATATAAAACTATACATTTACTCATTTTTGTATACTACTAAACCCAGACAAACACTTATACATACTTACATATGCACACAAATACAAACCTACCATACGTTTAATGCGTAACGCACATTTTTCCCTACCGCGCCATAAGACTTGTTTCATTTCAATAACAAATTACATCACAGTAACTTTTATGCTACCAACTATTATCAATTACCGTAGGGCAATCCATTCCCTGTGTATCTTATTACAATTAGTGGCAATGACAGGATAATGACATTAATATTCGTTGTTTGTATCGAAAGTTTGAGTGTGAGTATCGTACTTTTTTCAACCTATTGGTTATTGTATAATGCTTGCTTATTCACGTGTTACGATAACACTGGTCGATCGTTGTCATTGTTAATGATAATATCGAACAATGGAAACTTAACAGCCGAATAATGACATCTTCAATAAGTTGACATCCGTTGCGTAAGATTAATGTATTAGGTACTTTTATATTTGTTATGGTAAGTACAAAATCTATTCCTTATATACTTTTCGAAAGTACATTTGAAATAAAGGATTGTATTTTTCATGTTATATAAAAAAAACTCACATTTTATGTTATTTCCCATGTACGTATAGTGGATGGGAGTAGTACAAATACTGCGGTAAAAAACTGGCATCCTATTAAAATACAATACTTTTTGTTTTAAATCTTGTTAGTCATTTGAGAAAGTAGTTTTAAGAAATTCATATTATCAGACTGTCAAATTAAATTGATTAACAGGAACGTCAAACTCTCTTTAATTCTTGGAAAACAGGCCTGTTTTTGACCAGTCTTGATGTGGAACTCGATTTTAATTAGAATTGTACTTTTACAATAAATTAATATAGTAAGATAATATCGTCTTATTGATAGAAAATGGGTTTTATTGTTGCAACGAAAAACAAATGAATATTTATAGAAGTTAAAATATCCAATAATAAGTACCCTCCATTATGCCAAATAAGATAATTCTGCAGGGCTAATTTTCAAGGTGTAAACGTACTATCAGCCGATGAATATTATTTATTTATTTATTTAAACTTTATTGTACCCCAATTACATATATATACATTTCAAAAACATTTCACGTTTTATTAACGGTACAATGGGCGGCCTTATTGCTATTAGCAATTTCTTCAGGCAACCTTTGGATGGATTTTTCAATGGAGTAGAATCAGGGGTATTCTGGGTGTACAGGAATAGTAATAAGGAACAGTAATACTACCTAAGATAGTGGCACGTAACTGTAATATAATAATGTAATAACTATAAATAATATAAAATATAATAACTGTAATGTAATATAATATAATGTAATGCAATATATGATATATATATATATGTATAGATTGATAAATATATACACATAAGCGAATTTTAAATAGATAAATAGTGTTTTTTGACAGAGTTTCTAAAAATGCCCATCGTCTGCGATAAATATATGTGTATATAAATATAAGCGAATTTTAAATAGATAAATAGTGTTTTTTAATATAATATATTATATTAATACAATAAAAAGAAATAAATAATATATACTAACTGATACCTACAACTTCATCCGCTTTGCTTATTATTTAATATATTTTATGTACAAAGCAAACAACACAAAAAGTAAAAGACACTTTGCTTATAGAATTTATTTGTAAAAATGTTATCCGTTTCCTTCCCCACACCACAACGTCCAATACATATCACATGTCAAAACACACATATCAAAATCAAAACAAATTTGTCAAAACTGTAGTATCTTAAAATTCTTATAATTTTGCATCAATTCTTCATTTAACATGATCATAATATTCTGACATACTTTTGAGAAAGGCCATGTACCTAAAAATAAAACTGTGTTTGTTTAATTGTAATCTATCCAGTAGTATTTACGTGATGCGAGTTCAGTTTAGGCCCTAATAAGGCGCTTATGAGCGTCAAAACTATCACCGGTTCGGAAAACAACCCAGTAAAAAAGTGAGTCACCATAGAACTGAATACCTATTATATATACGTCGGTTTACCTGACCAAAACCTTTAATAAGATTGAATCTTTAAACCAGATTTGAATATAATACTGATTCATTTTTAATAACATAACAAGTAACCCATAGTCTTATTCCTAAAAACGATCTAAGAATGTAAATATCGAATATAAGATAACGAGAAAATCGATTTTATCTAACAAAAGTTCAACTCAGCTCCTTCGGGATATAGAATGGAAATAGTAGAGGAAAATTCGCTGAAACTTCCGAACCGAACCTCAATAAAGGCAAAGGAATTTATACCGAAGATATGATGTAAAATATACAGGCCACGGGGCACAATAAATGCGGTTTTTTATTGAATACTTACCCCTTTTGAAATTGCTCTCATGAATATCGGGGACCACGGTTAAACGGGATAGACTGATTTCCTTTGAGAATAGTATTCCGTTGGAATGAATTATTGAGTTTTTGCCATTGGAAAATAAGAATTCGTCTGCCATGAACTTAACAATTGAAGAGTTTTACGGGTTTACTACGACTGGTTTGATTTTTTGCTCGGCGGCATTAGGTGACGAAATCGATTTGTTATGTACTTATTGTATTTCGTTTTGTAAGTGTTTTTTATTTAAGTATTTTATAGCGTTCGACCACTGTGTTACTTAATGTGGTCTAAGATACGGTAAATATAGTTTGGAATTGGTAGTAAAACTGCAGAAACATAATATACATGCGACAGATAGGTACATGATCACTGATATTGGCAGCCAACTGACCGTGCCAACTTCACTCGTAACTTATCAGAATTGTAACGCCAGCAATAAAAACATAAAAAAACATGTTTTTGTTTTTAGTACAAACGCACATCTAATTATTGAAATTATTATAATACTAGCTGACCGGTGCCCACTTCGTAGTCGGTAACAGGCATTATCAAGCTACAACTTTTCTCTAGAACTCAATCACATATCTCTCATCGTTAAGGCAATGTTTGTAAGAAACGTTTTCGTTCGTCCGGTGAAGCTGTTAAGACCTTACTAGGTCAATAGCGTAGTCAATTCCAGAAAGGTTTTCGTTCGACCATTTTTTCTTCGAATACCCAGATATTACCCCCTACAGCCTCACAAACTTTGCCTCTTTATAATATTAATATAGATAATATAATGAGTTAATAGCTTCTGCCCGCGATTTCGTACGCGTGGAATAATTATTTTGAGGAGGAGGAGGAAGCTCTGAAAAGGAAAAAAGCCCCGATTTTAAACATTTTTAATTGTTGCTCCGCTCCTATTGGTCTTAGCGTGATGATATATAACCTATGACATTCACAAATTACTTGGCTTTCTATCGGTAAAAGAAGTTTCCAAATCGGTTTAGTAGTTCCTGAGATTACCCCCTACAACGTCACAAACTCACAAACTTTACCTTTTTATAACATTAGTATAGAAGATAAAAATAAATGTTGTATTTAGCTACGTATTTAAAGTAATTCAAATATATTAAATTTCTTTATTTTAGATTAAGACTAGCTGTGCCCGCAACTTTGGCCGCGAGAAACCTTATGTAAATAACAGTGGTTCACAAAATGATCTGAAGGAACATGTGGAACAAGATGGCGGTTTGACAACTATCTTTTCATTTGAAACGTGTAGTATATTTTAAAATGAAGACGAATTTAGATTATATTCGTTATGGTTAATTAATTATTGTTCAGAGTAAACGTTCTATCATTTAATACACTGTATATCCAGGAAATGAATAGAGTAAGAATCATAATTTTTATTTCTATTTTATATAACACTGGGCATTGAATTTTTTCTCATAATAAAAAAGTGTGCCATTGTAAATGGGTAATCTTCTTCATCTTTTTAGCTTTTTCCCGACTTGTTGCCAGGGTCGCTCTCCGACATAAATTCCTCCACTTTGCCTGGTGTTCAGGATTCTTTTATGTGAGGTTGTTCTCCTTTATATCCGTTTCACCACGTGCAGTCAGTGTTTTTTAGGCCTGCCGCTAGATCTTATCCCTTGTACGGTGAATATTAATTGAATATTAATATACAACTTTAAAACGGTACAAAATGTTATTCGTAGAGCCTTATAGCTTTCGTAACCATGGAAGCTGGATAGGCCCCTAGAGTGGAGTCCTTTATAGATATAATTCTAATCGATCGAGTGTCTAGTATCGACATTGGTCTAAAAATAATCTTGTATATAAGAGAAATTTAAGCGTATGAATTATCCGTTAATGGAGACATTAATATACGAATACGGAGTTGGTATCGTCTGTTTCGATTTATATGATAATACGTTTTATTATCTAGGTGTATTTGAAATGGAATCGGTATTTATGTTTTGTTACTTCCTTATAGTTTTGTGTAGTCTGTTTAGAAATATGATACACAATAATATAGCATTAGCGATAATTTTACATACGACTCGGAAGACGACGTCATAACGTTTGCATCAAAACCTCGCCAATAATTTAACTTAAAATGTAACAATTATATATGTACACATGTAAATATGTAATTTTAAACCTTAATCTTGTAGTTGTAAAGTTATTTTCATAACAACGCTGGTCGGTTAATGGTAGCGTGTTTTACCATCATTTCAACCCAAGTAGGTTCAAATCCATCAAAGATCCCGAGTTTTCGCTGAGGGAAAACATTGTGATCAACTCATAATATTATCGTGAGGGCAATTCTAAGTCTCAATTGGTGAACTACCTTCCCCTAAGTTTGATAAAAAAAAAATCTTTTATTTTAATTTTAATACGAGTTGAGAGTGTGGCAAAGCAAAAAGTCACACTGCTTCTTTCTGGATGTAGTTCTTCGTAATGTTGCTCGACTTGTGGCCTTATATTCAATATCAATCGTTACTTCCACATATGAAATCTCTGATAATATTACGTCGTGATACCTAATACGGGGAACCCTTAAACGGCTTCTGGACGGAACTCGTACAGGCTGAACTAAATTGCTTTTTAATGTCGATTTAATTAATTTGCCTCTCCACAACATTCCACGGGCTTTTTCCCGCCGACTTACGGTAATTAATACCTGCTACTGTCTATTAATTAATACGTTAATGAGAGGAATTCAAAGCATTTTAGTAATACGATAATTTCAAATGTCTTCTCTGAGTATCTAAGTATGTATTTATTACATAACATTATATTTACCAATTAGTTGTTTCTTTAACAACTAGTTAGTGCACGCGAATCCGTTCTTGTGATTAGTTTTGAAATTTCATGAGAGTTATGTGTTTTATCTCTCTTTTACTTTTTTACTAGCTTTTACTCTCCACTTCGTTCGTGTTAATGAAGATTTGATCTATCCCTCGGGTTCAATTTTTTTTAATATCTCAGACAACGTTAATGGAAAATTTATGATAATCGGTTGAGAGTGAGAAAACGTAATAAACAAACACACATTTATAACATAAGCTGGATTTTATTATTAATACTTAACTGCCTCCTCTTACCGTTTCTAAGATACCAATTTAAAATATCATATTATTAATAAACTCTTAGCGAAAGACGTAATTAATGGGTTATACTAGCGAAAATTATATTCAATGAAAAATCTATATTTAAGAGCAAAAGAAGCGTAAAAACGGGTTAGCTGTTTCGTAGATTAACTCAGACGAACTGCACACAATTTGATTATATTTATGTGTGTAGACGTTATAATTATTATCTATTTAAATATAAATTTGAACACTACTTTATTACAATGTATACAGAATACTACTATATATAATCAATAGCGAGTCCGGCGAACGTTGTCCTATCTTGATAATAACCACCAGCGCCACCTACAGCGTCCAATTGTGAATCCAAAACATTCTTGAATCCACTTGAACACATCAATTTTCATCAAAATCTGTCTAGCCGTTTAGGAGGAGTTTAGTCACATACACACGTACAGAAGTATTATATGTATATACTAGCGGGCCGGGTGGACGTTGTCCTGCCTTGATAATAAAAAAAATCCTAAAAGTCAACCGCAACGCCACCTACCGGGAGGAGGAGTTCAGTGACATACAAACGCACAGAAGAAATTTATATATAAAGATATATTTCCCAAAGGATATTACCAATTTGCCGGATTGCAAAATTTAAGCGCCATGTCAAGCGGGTTTTAGCCTCTAAAGGCTATCATAGAGTGGATCAATATGTTAACGATGGTGATGTCTGGAATTAACTCATCTCTGTGCATCCATTAAAAACGTTTGTGACATGTACCTAATATATTCTAAATATTATATATGTTTATTAAAAAGATAAACCAGATCGAGTTTCTCGCCGGTTCTTCTCGATGACTGGGTTGTTTTCCGAATCGGTGGTAGTTTTGACGTTCATAAGTGCCTTCTTAGGGCCTATATTGAATAAAGTGCTTTTGATTTGATTTGGTTAAGTACATACTCCAATAAGGATAATGGGTTATTTTACGAAAAATTTAAGAGCGGTCAATTCGTTAATATACCTAATAATAATTCGTTTATATGCCCCTAGTTATATTTAAATATAGATACGATACCGATTCCAAAATACGATTCCGTGCTAGTGCCTCGTTTTTGCGGGAACAAAAATCCAGAAAGGTCAAAGGCAGCTTCCATCTTTCCTATCAAGTCATATGTTATAGGAACTACATACTAAGTACACCTTCTCTGAGAACTTTTCCATGTGGATTACACAAATAATCTTCTCTCTTCTTCTTCTTACCCTTGTTCCACCTAAATAGGGTCGGTAAAACATGTTTTCCTTTCCACTCTCCCCTGTCAGATGTCATATTAGTACTCACACCTTTTATATACTTATCACTTTTCACATCGTCCATCCAAATCTTTTTCCATTTTACTCTACTTCTATATCCGTCTACCATCATACTCAAAAAAATTCTAGTTACATGGTTTTCATCTCTCCTCATGACACGCGCTTGCTAACCATTACTGTTCAACTTCTCTGTCACTGATGCTATTCAGAATCTTATGCATTCTAGTCAAATCACACATCGACCTTAACGTTCTCATCTCTACCACATGTGGTTTTCTATTATTCGTCTCTTTCGTAGCCCAGCATTCAGATCTATACAACATTAATGGTTAGATTCTTTAGGTTGTTACAAATTTAAAATGTTTTTAATCTGTCTAAATAGAGTCACAATTAAGTAACAAAAAATATAATCACGACAGAACACTTCGTTAGCTTTTCTGTAGAAAATACATCCAGTTCTGGGATAAAACATATCTTGTTAGTGAGTCGTTCGGCCGAACCACTTTTACACGGTCAACAGATCAAGTTAAGCTGTTTATTTATATATGTTATGTTTTACTGAATTATTTTACAGTTAACAATTAACTGTGTGCTTGATGAGATTACTTATCCATCGACTAACATATCTCACATATTTCTATTTGTAAGTCTCTCTTTTTATTTAGAGCAACGAACAATTATGTTGTAACAAACAAACACGAATTAACATTTACGCATAAGTAGATATAACAGTTGTTTACTCATACCATAGAACCCTCGCTATGACATATATATATCTCGTATCGAAAATATACAGATAAAATTTCTCAAATACCTTTGCTGTCACCAAAAACTTAAATACTCCTCAGATGATTATTTTAAATTATGCGGTAAATTTCACATTCTGCCCCTAGCTACACGTCGTGAAATAGCTGACATCACTTATATGACGAGCATCATATCTGGCGCAACCGACTGCCCGGACCTTCTTAAAAATATTAGTTTTAATGTTCCTACAAAGGTTGTGAGACACTATACGCCGATCCGTCTTCCATTGGTGTCCACCAAATATCGTCAAAATTCGTTTCTGTGGCGGGCAGGGAATAGTTTAAACAAACAAATAAATATGATTTCGATATATTTTGTATTAAGCCAGAGTCAGTGAGACGGGTACTCGGCCTTGACTTTTTCTCTAAATATAAATAAGCGTTGATTGAGTGTGCTTGGAAAACTGTTATCCACATAGTATTTAAGTATCCAGATGCCTATTCGTGGAGACCTGTAAATGGTTTTCTGTTGCTTATTATCCATAGTAATTCTTGTAACAGACAGACGCGGGGGCGTCCGTCACCAGTAGATGAAGGCCCGTGCAGCAAGCAGCCACTCCATGTGAGGAGCAAAGGAAGAATTCTTCCTGAGAGGTGGGTCCCCGTTTCCTCCATCCACGGGTGAACCAAGCGTGTGGCCAGGGCAGTGGAGTTGGCTCGTCGTCACCCCGCACCCTGGTCTACTTTCGCGGCCAAGGGGTTTTTAGACGGTAGGAGTCCGACATAACCCTCACACTGTCCACCGATTTTCCCTTAGATAAAAAAAAAATTCATCGTCTATAGAAATTAGAACGTAAACAAAGTTGTGGGGAATCCGTAATATTGACCCGTTGACTGCCACGGGATTTTTCACGAAACTGACCTGGGAAGCCATTTTATTTTAATGATATTATGTCACTAAAAATGGTAATCTATATATTAATACGTGAAGCGAAAACTTTGTAAAGCTTTTTAAGCGAATAGTGCGAATGGATGAACGTGAAATTTGGCATAGTTCAAGTTTATATGGAGGAGAAGTGCACAAAACATTTTTTTTAATATAAAATGCATTAAAAATACATTTTATTTTTATTTCAGCTCGGCAAAATGACTGCACTGTGCTTGATGGTAAGCACAGTACAATCCAAAAACAATGGCGACCACCGAGTGACACATTATCCATCGCCGGTTGCCGCTGTCATGCCGGCCTGCGAAAAGCTGGATATGCACAGGCTGATCCCGAAACGCGACCCGCAAAAGCGAATCACTGGTTGCGACCCAGTCGGGCTGTAAAACCCTACCACCCCGCTTACGCCATTGCCTCGTTCGTTATTCAGCAGGGTGCACCACGTGCAGGTGAGGTTGCCTTGGGTGTCTCAAGTCTTAGATGTTATTCGACACCCCTTATACCCCAAATTACACACACTACTGCTTGAATGATTCACAACATATACACACATGTAAATGAAAAAGACGTTTCGCCATCCTTTATTTTACTCTTACGTTCCAATTACGTTTTTCCATCCTACATTCAATATTTGTAACTTGACTTACGTTCCATGCCTTACATGTCCTACAAAATTAACTGATCCAACTGTGGCTTAATTTTATAATAATATAAAATGTAAATACATAATATACATTAATAATTCATTAATAAATAACTTATCTTCAGTAAATTTATGAAACCACAAATAATTAATGTTCTCATTGAATGTAAAAATGAATTATGGTCGAGTTTTGACCACTAGGCGACTACTAGTTATAGTAAATAACAATAATAAAAAATTAAAAAAAAATATTTTGGAAGAAAAACTTGGTACGAATTATTTCATATATAGTCACTCGTACTTGTAACTTACTAATTATATTTGATACTGCAATACAGAAATTTATGTAAGCCGCACTTGTCCATTGGCGGCGGTAATCACTGTGTTAATTGATCCGCGTGTTTGCCTTCAATCAGATAAAAATAAATTATTAACAAAAGAACATAATAATTTATAAAGATTTTATTTGTACGTATAATGTACAAATGAAATGAGATATGGTAGAGTTTGGCCTTTCTAAAATAACAGTATCAAGCTACTTAGATCCAATCCTTTTAACCAAAAACCTTTGATCTCACAATTCTTTTGAAGACAAAGTTCTTTGAATTTGTATTATCGGAAACATTTTCCTGTATAATGTTCGACAAAACCATTTTATTTATTGATTTATCTTATTACTGAAACTTTAATATTGAAATAGCGAATGCTCGTGGGTTTGCACGCGTTTATTATAAAGCAAAGTTTAGTAGCAATAAAATATATTGTATATATTTTGTAGTGGTTGATTGGTTTGATCGGTAGAATGTCAAATCAATGTTCGCAGCTTCGAATCTCAGCATGTGGCAAGAAATATATGGGAATTTGCGGTCACTTAGCAAATTTAATTGGTAACACTGTTGGCTGACAGTGAAGATATATATCGTGAAGAAACCTGAATCTAGAATATTCTTGTAGTAGCACTTTACATGAAAATGTATATGATATGATGTATATATATGAAAATATAGAAATTTGTAATTCTGGTAGTTAGAAATTGTCTAATACTTCGTTGGCTCGCGTTATGATTATGCTCATACCTTTCTTCGGGAAGAAGCCTAACCTATGGATTTTTTTTATTATTTCATTGGTGGCAAACGAACAGGTGGGTCACCTGATGTTAAGTGATCACCAACGTCCATGGACACTAACAACAGCCGATGAGTCGCAAGTGCGTTCCCACCCTTTGGAGAGAAGGGTTAGGGCAGGGAGAGGGAGAGGAGAGAGGAGAGGGGTGAGGGGAGGGGAGGTAGGCCTCTGGCGCTCTCAATGACCGACCGAAACAATTAGCAATAGTACTGTAGGCGGTAGAGCCACGCTGAAGTTACTACTGGTTTCAGCATGAATGGGTCGACTCGCCCGGGGTAGTACCACCCTCTCACAGAACACTGACGTGAAGCAATAGTGCTTCCATTGTTGCGTTTCGTTTGGTCAGTGAGAGCGCCGGAGGCCTACTTCCCCTCTCCCCTACCTTCCCTCCCCACTCCGCCCCCTTCTCCCTTAACAAAGGATGGCAACGCACTTGCCACTCTCCTGGTGTTGCTAGTGTCTATGGACGGTGGTGATCACTTAACTTCAGGTGACCTACCTGTTCGTTTGCCTACTATGATATAAAAAAAAACAATTCAAAACAATGACTATCACCTAAAGATAATAAAGCAGGTATTAAAAATGTAGGTTAGTTGTGCAAACTTTCCTTTCAAAGTGTTTAAAGTCAGTACAAATGAGTTAAATTTCTTGAACTACTCTTCAGAAGAAATATAATTACACCCAGATGTGCTTCCACATTTTCTTTCTTCCTTAATAACAGTTTAAATGAATACTTTCTTTGAAAGTTTCGTAAGAAGTGAAAATTATATGATCACAGTGGTTTATTTTTCGGGGATGTTTTTTCAGTATATTTATGGAGATTACGTACAGATATCCAATGCAATAAGATACAAGGCATCAAATGTATACAAAGATTGTCTCTTTTAGTAAATAATTTAGTAATTCGTAATAATAATTTCAGTAATAGTTTAAGTTAAACGGTGGTAGAGCCACGCTGATTTCAGCATTAATGGGTCGGTTCGTTCGGGGTAGTACCACCCTCTCATAGAAACACCCACGTGAAGTAACAGTGCTTGCATTGTTGCGTTTCGTTCGATCAGTGAGAGCGCCGGATAACACATCTACCCTCCCCCTCCCTCTGGTGGCAACGCACTTGCGACTCTTCTGGTGTTGCGAGTGTCTATGGACGGTGGTGATCACTTAATATCAGGTGACCCACCTGTTCGGTTGCCTCTTATGATATAAAAAAAAAAAATTCACTATCTTAAAAATAAAGGCAACAGTTTTAAAATTACGCACACTGAATAAAAGCCTTTTATGAAATGAAACTAACAAACCTCCTAAGACTTTCATAGACTGTAATTGTCAAAACGCCTAAAAATGTAACGGATAGCCCATATATACTCGTATGTATAATCGTTTGGTAATTTTCTTACAGCACATAGTACCCATCTGAAAGTGTGTCGCTAGATTGTATGTATAAAAACGTATTTTAAAGTCATTACTTTTATTATATTTTCTTTTTAATGTATTTTACTATAAATATAGGAGTAAATAAATAAAGAAACAATATAATCGGCGTATACTGAAGTGAATAATGTAAGTTAACATCCGCATTTTCATATAATTGTAGAAATTGACCGTGTCCAATAAATACAGTGAGATAAGGTAACAATAATTGTAAATACGATTTCCACCGGCCATAGTACGCCGATACGTTAACACTTAATAAGGCAATCAGAATCTTCGCGTAAGTTGCCGGTTGCCTGGGAATTGGCGCGGTGATACACAGCGCGGTTTATGCTTTTTTTTTAACTTTATTTACATTGAATGTGATAATCTTCGGCTTATACCGACATCTGTTGAAAGCTAATAATAAAAATATATTTTATAAACGCTGGTAGATAATATTGATTGATTGATCCGACCGGTTTCGGCCATGGCGACCACTTTGACCCCTAAACTACTCGGAGTCCAGTATTAGAAGCGGTCATGGTTATATGCGCAGGATATATTAAGGTGCACAAATGTACGCGCAAGACACAGGTGCACATACTCATCCTTATTCTTCTGGACCCAGTGGAACGGAGACCGTTACGACCGGAGAAGGACTCAGACGGATGGTACAGTATCACAGTGAGAAAGTACAAGGAGTCAGTACTATCTCACACTCCCTTAATCGCGTTTTACGATACCCACGGGAAGATATAGGGGTGGTGCTATTCTACTCTACCGGCACCACACGGTAGATAATATATACTGTAATTATAACAGATATGTTTATAAAGCGAATAAAGATGCCATTACCAGGTTTCAACATAATTCTACAAAAATCACAATCAAAAACTTTCTATTTAAAATGTTCGAGAAACATCCCAGTGGTCGTTTTCAACCAGTAACAAAACTTATCGAATTAATCAATATTACGGTTTAGTGATTTTTTATATACCAGTATTTGCGGTGGTACATGGTACAATATAATTTTAATGAATGCGTAGAGATGCTGAAGGTTTTCTACACTTGTTATACACGATCCTTGATATTGCGCGGTAAACCGGTAAAATATTTAGGTAGCTTAATTTAGAGTGTAACAGTATTACCTAAATAACTATTGTCTAGTTCCGTTTTTCTATGATAAACAAATAACACCTGAGGGTTGATAATGAGTTTATCTCTGGTACTTAAGTCGCGTCGTCATTAAAATTACAATAACTTTTGATAGAGTGAACAGATTTTATTGAAACCAAAACTAAATGTTACTCGTGGGTATGTTTTATGATTTTTAATTTAGGAATGGTGCGTATTAATACATAAATACAGACATTTCTAAAAATGTTTGAATAGTATTTTATTATTTATTCCAAGACAATTTAATAAAGAAAATTTAATGTTGGTAGAGCCACGCTGAAACTATTACTGGTTTCAGCATGAATGGGTCGGCTCGTCCGGGGTAGTACCATCCTCTAATAGAAAACCGACGTGAAGTAACAGCGCTTGCATTGTTGCGTTTCGTTCGGTCAGTGAGAGCGCCGGAGGCCCATCTCCCCTCGCCCTCTCCGCTCTCTTCTCCTTCTCCATCCCCTAACTCTTCTCCCAAGGGTGGCAACGCACTTGCGACTCCTCTGGTGTTGTTAGTGTCCATGAACGGTGGTGATCAATAAACATCAGGTGACCCAGCGGTTCGTTTGCCACCTATGACATAAAAAAAAGATACCTGCAACATTTTTTTTTCACAAAAACCTAAAAAGTACAAACACGTTAAATGTATATACTTATTATATGTATAGATAGTATAAATTACTTGATTTTCTTTGAAAATTCTATTTCGAAATTAAAAGTAATTTGTTTTAACACACTCCGTTGTGTTTCGGAATTGAAAATTTATATCTAAGTTTCGAAATACTTTCCAAAGCCAGTTTCAGTTTAAAACTTAATACAAGACAGTGTAGTCGTGTTACAAAACTTTTCAGACGGCCTTTATACTCCAGCCTGATGTTAAATCCAGTTCGAAGCTGACATAACTTAGAACTTATGTCATGAAGAATTTTACCTTACCTTATTAAATATTTTTACAAAATAACTTATACCTTTAGCAATAACTTAGAGTAGATTAACCTATACATTTGAATGAAATCGAAATGTCTCTTGTTTGTACAAATTAATTTCCGAAACGGCTGAACGGATATTGATGAATAACCTTTCAGAGTTTTATCTAAGATATATATAATAACGCTTTTTTGTTTAGGCGAAGCAGTAATGATGGGATTTAATAAAGGTAACTTAAAATTGATTTAAGGGTTAACTTTTGGATATGTAACACAGGCTGAATTATATTGTAATTAAGGTCTAAATTTAATTAACGCATACGAACTCACGAGCGAGTCTAAAATTAAGGCTCGAATAAACGAACAAATGAGAGCTTTTTCTAGAGGTAAATGAAACGTACTAGCCCATTTTACAAATGACACAGCGTAATGTGAACATATCCAAAAACACAAGGTTAAAAACAAAGAAATAAATAAGAAATTAATGACCCGAAGAGCTCTTTATTTCTTCATCTCACATAAAACCAACCAACCCATCATTACAAATGAACCTATATTTTCCTTTACCGATGTTACTGCAGTCTCTTATCTCGAGAACTCGAAAGGGGCTATTCTCTCTACCCATCACTGCTATCAATCTTACGCCTGAATCCCCGGGGGCGTTTCTTTTCGTTCAATTTCCCTTTTTCTTCGTACCTTATAAGATATTTTTGTTAGCGATGGAATCAGCGGGAAAGTAATACAACAAACATAAATGATTGAATGTAAACGAAATCATTATTAAGCTTATTTTAAATTCAATTAATATCTATATAAGTAAATCTTTAAAAAAAGTATATCTTTTACGAACTCATCCGTCCACGCGTTACTGTGGCTCAATGATTACATGATGAATTGAATAAAATACGTGCACCATAAAATAATCTGGAGTTGAAAAATAAATTAAAAAGTAATTAAAATAATTAAAAAGTAGCGCCATCTATGAGATATCTATAAGGTCCCTGCAGTCTTCTGTCCACAAACTAATTTAAAGCGCCATCTGTTTGGGACTGTTGAAACATACGATTAATAACAATAATCAACACTGACAATAATTTAAGTTCCAGTTAAAAATATTGAGGCCATTAATCGAAATATAAGTTATCCTATCTCTCAATTTGGATCAAATTATACATTAATGCTAATTTTCATGGAGATCGGTTGAGTAGTTTCGGAGTTCATCGTGGACAAACATTTTGAAAGTGGATTTTTATATATTAATATTATGAAGATATATGTAAGTACTATTTAAATAATGGTAGAATTTTTGAAGCGGTCGTACAAATGTTAACGCATTTTTACAGAAAAATATCGTAATCAGGCCATAGTATGGTGGTAGGGCTTGTCTATTCCAACCCCAGCTAGATATTACATTCAAATAAGTCGCCAAACACCTCCGGATATATTCCAATAGCCGAACTTGAAGAGCAAATTTGTTTTCAAATGCCTTAGGTCTTAGGTCATTAAATTATGTGGTTAAACTGTAACAGTTATTGCAGCAAAGCAACTGCTTTGTGCGATGTTTGTAGTGAAATGAGTCGCTTAGATCCATTAGTCTCGATAGACTTTTGATAGTCATTTGTTACACTGTTCTTATTTGAAGCTAACATTATAAGGCTGGAGTGTTTGTTTGTTTGGTTTTACGCGCTAATCTCAGGAACTACTAGTCCGATTTGAAAAATTCTTTCAGTGTTATATAGCTTATTTATCGAAGGCTATATATCATCACGTTAAGACCAATAGGAGCGGAGCACCAAAGAAAAAAGTTTCAAAATCGTTTTTTTTCCTTTTGAGAGCTTCGGCTGTGTGTTGGCCTTAAATAACTATTCTACGTGGACGAAGTCGCGGACAGAAGCTAGTTTAAAGCTATAAGCAACAGTGATCATTCATTATTAAACCTGTATTTTTGTGATTAAAAAAATACAAAAGGCCACGTGTATTAATTTATCAAGAGATAGCCGTTGAATTTTCACATGGGCACGTTAATTGCTAATGCTTGTAACCACGTTGTGTTGAGCCGCGGAGTCACATGGGAAATAATTGTCAACACATCAGCTGGCGAAAGCGACAGCCGGTCCATTGATACACAGCTGTCAGTCATCCGTCGAGAAAGCGTACCGACGTCCGCACAAATTTACTTGTCAAAACATTGTGAAGAAAGCAACCGAGACAAAGATTATGTTTCAAACAGATGGTGACGTTTTAAGGGCAAATTATGTTGGCTAAAACGGCGTATGTTATTAGACAACTTGGTTTGATATTGACTATTTAACGATGCATATGTTATAGATCAAGTGTTTAACTTCGATAGTATTCACACTGCTTGGGTTATATGAATAATCAGCCTTTGCTCGCGGCTTTTCAAGTGGTAATGTAAATTTCACCTGTCTCGGGAACTGCTCGAAACAATACTTGGAAATTCTGATCGACAACCTTTTTGTGTGGTGAAAAGTGGTGGGGGTAAGCACTGTGTCGGGTAGAATGTTGAAAAAACCGGTTCTCGTCCGATCACCGAAGTTAAGTAGCGTCGAGCGCGGTCAGTACTTGGACAGGAAACCGCTTGGGACCACCGCGTGATGTTGTCTTTTTGTTGTAAGTTTTTAGTTAAAATGCTTCCCTGTAAAAATTTCACTTCTATCGTGTTTCTTTATAAGACATCCTGATTGTTTATATATAAATGGTACTTTGTGTCTTTTGTATTTTAATTATATTTCTGTATTCATTTTATTTTGTCATTACTGTTGTAATTTTATTATTGTTTTCCTTTCCTTTTTATGTTACACTAAGAAATGTTTCAATTATTTTTATTTCTATTCATAACACCTCTGTGTATAAATAGTAGAACTATGAATAACTTGAAAGTAACGTTCGAGTAACGACCAATAACTGTTTATTTTATATCATAGTACGGCTTTATTATAAGACAAGGTTTTATTCCTGGTCCAGTAATCGCATGATTTTATGGTAAATAAACTTTTAATTACTTTAATATAACGTATAAGATACAAGCACCCTTAAATTAGGTTAATATCTTAAGGCTGTTAGTTAACCTTTATTAGATAATAATTTATAATGTAAACTATGTTAAATTTAATATGCACATGAGAATGCTTGTAAAGTGTATGTGACCTACAAAAAGAGATGTTATGAATGTAGGGTGCATGGGCTCCATTAAGTTAATGTCTGACATACTGCCACACGAACGCTAAGCCAGTGATGAGATGTCTGCCTTTATATGACCTCGATGGATCTTTGGCAAAGACGTTTGTACAGCGTGTTCGGTTTTATATTGTTTATTGATATAAATTTGGGGTTGTTTTATACTTCCATTTGTATTAAAAGTATTAGTAAGTAGGTTAAAACGAATTTGCGATATATGACACTATTTAAGAGGAAAAGCGAGCGGCGTTTATTCCAACCTAAAGTATTCCTCGATTTTTCCTTTGAGTATGAAATTACATAAAAAAAATTATACAGTATAATTTGTATCTATCACAGTAGTTTTCCTGTAATTTTATTTTTACAATAAATTAAATGTAAAATAATCTAGGATTCTTCAAACAATTACTAAAATTGGGCAATTATATTGACATTTTTAGACATCTGATAAACGAATTATATGAAAAAAAAACCATACAGATATAGTCAAAGCTCTTCTTAAATTGACTTTGAAAAAAAGCCATTACAATTAGGTCAGTTACGAAGGAGAAATAAGGGGATACAAAACCATGATTTCGTCTATTACATTGAAATAGTTTAGAATATTATCCGATACAAAATATATATAAGGGTTGTTAAGGTATGTATGCTTGGTACACATAACGAAATTTAAATAATTAAGAAACGGATGGGGGAGCCCTTAGCCCCCAGAGAAATAGAGGAAAAGCGTCGAGGGAGGAAGTAGTGGAAAGGTGGAGGCGGGACCTGGTGGACGCACGGTACGATCGATACACGATCGATGCCGTCCGCCCGGTCCTGCCGGATTGGTATAATAGAGGATGGGGCTCCCTGATGTTCCGTCTGGTCCAGGTCCTGACTGTGCCGCGTGGGAGGAGCAACGTCGCTCTCTGGCTGCGGCGGTAGGGCAAGATCTCTCACTACCGAGCGTGGTTGCAGCCATGCTCAGTAGTGAGGATAACTGGAATGCAATGGCCTCCTTCTGCGAGGAAGTCGTCTCGCAGAAGGAGGCGCCGGAGAGGGTCCGCGAGCAAGACCCTCAAAGTAGCCGTCTCCGCCAACGGGGGACGGGCAGGAGGAGGCGTCAGTTTGACCGCCTCCTCCCACTGTAACCGGACCAGGGAAGATGGGTCGGGGTGCCTACCTTCCCATTGCACAGGTCCGGTGGACGGAGAAGATGGCCGGTGTGTACACGGCTGTCTCCTAACAAGACGGGGCCCGGCGGCGGCGCTTCTGCTGCTGGGCTAACCGCTGGGGGGCGCGGCGGCGCGATGAAGTCTATAGAGATCTCATGCCGCCCCAACCATAGCGGAAGACGTACACCGTGGGGTTTTAGTCCGTGCGAGTCGGACATAACCCACCCTCTCCCCCGGGAGGGTGGCGTATCCATAAGGGATTTCCCCACGTTAAACAAAAAATTAAAAAAAAAGATAGGTCGTGAATTGCATGGCAACAGCCAAAGCCGAGGTGTGCCGCGCACCCTTGAGTTAGTTGTCAAATTAAAATCGGCTGAGTGCCTTAAGCGCTCACTTTAGTAGTCCGGTGAAGCTGTTAAGACCTTGCTTGGTCAATTAAAAAGACAGAGGCCTGCCTGCGCATCACGCGAAAACCATTGCGTTTATTCGATCGAGTTTTTTTTTGTTTTACCTCTCTCTTGTTCCTAATTTAAAAACATATATACAATATATATAAACAAATATATTTCTGTTTTAACAAACTATGATTTTTATGAGTACTTAGGTGTTTAGCGTTGTGTTTGCCGCGAAAAGGTGGGGCATGCAGTGTGATTTTTTTTTCTCTGTAAATAAAATAAAACAATGGAGAAGTAGTCGCGGGTATCAGCTAATGATATCATAAAGTTTAAGACATTTTTGTTTGTTTGAACGCGCTAAACTCTAAAGATGCTAGTCAGTCTTGTTTTTTTAACCGACTTCAAAAAAAGGAGGAGGTTATCAATTCGTCTGTATTTTTTTTTTTTATGTTTGTTACCTCATAACTTTGGACTGGGTGAACCGATTTTGATTATTCTTTTTTTATTTGAAAGCTGGTACTTCCAGTGTGGTCCCATTTTAATTTGGTACAGTTCCGACAACGGCATCCAGCGCAAACCGTATAAGTTTTAAATTTGCATTAAGTATGTACACGACAAATAGACGAATAACTCAATATTACGCTAACCGATTTCGATGATTCATTGTTTATTGAAAAGGATGTACTTCAAGGGTAGTTTGATGAGAATTTGGTTAGGTTCTGATTATGGGATCCGTGACAAAGTAAGAAAACTTTCAAGAAACGAGCCTACTCCTTTCTTAAGGGCCGGCAACGCATCTGTGTTTCCTCTCGTGTCGCAATTGTCCATGGGCAGTCGTGATCACTTACCATCAGGTGACCCGTATGTTCGTTTGCCACCAATATTATAAAAAAAAACTCTTCAATTCTTAGGAGCCTATTGTGCTTATGTTCGTTACTGTGTTGCAACATGACGCAAGCATTGTAATTACATTACTTAAGGTGTATAATGTGTGAAGCGATGGTAGCTGAGTTGGTGGTAGAAACTATCGCGGATTACTGAAAAGGTTGCGTTCGTACCAAACGTTACTTATTGTACATCCAATTGAAACCATATCACATACCATACCGATAGATACCATACGGAGTTCGTGGGCACTGCTAGTAAAATATATTTATGTACACTAAAAATGGAAAAATAAAGTAAATTTTCAAAAAAAAGTATTAACCGACTTCAATATCAATCAAAAACCCATAAGGCACTAAAAAGCTGAAAATAAATAGTTTATCAAATTAAATAAAACATATGAATATGTGTGCTACCTAGAGTTGTATTGGAAGTCGGTGCCAACCAAACCGAAAATCATATCATCTACATAGGTACAAAGTTTAAGTCTAATCTCGCGTCTCTTTTGTATTACAAAAATGTTGGTTGGTACCGACTTCCAGTACATCTCTAGGTAGCACACATATTCATATGTTTTATTTAATTTGATAAACTATTTATTTTCAGCTTTTTAGTGCCTTATGGGTTTTTGATTGATATTGAAGTCGGTTAATACTTTTTTTTGAAAATTTACTTTATTGCATCTAATACCCTGCTTACTAAAAAATCTATGTACTGTATGTCGTCGCGCTAGCACTATTAAGAACAAAGCACTTGTTATACAAAACGTAGAACTGAAATTACATTAATTGAGAACGAATTGATGAATGATGAAGGCCAAAAATGAAAGTTTAATAGGCCCCTATTAAATAATAGGAAAGTTTTTAGAAAAAATGATGTCTTTTGTTTCTAATAAATATGTAAAAAAATATAGATACAAAGTTGTGAATCTAGCAAAATAAATGGCTAGCTAATTTTTGTATACAGCATTCTTAATTCTTGATCAATTACACAATCCCAATTTTAAGTGAAGATGCGCTGAATCCAATGTCATTATCTGCATAGATGAATTTAAAAAAATTAGACATTCTACGGAACTACTATATAACAATGTGAGCTTCAGAAATCTTTTTTTTTGTTGTCATTCATTAAATACTTCAGTTCATTAAATAAACCTTAGTAACTGGCCTTTGATTTGGCGCGTCGGTATAAGTATGGGGTGGCCAGCTAATATCGGTTTCATTCTGTTAAAGCGTTCTCTTTCGCACAGCGCAATAACAATGATATCGCATACGACACCGAACTGAGCCGACTATCTCGGTCTTCTTTCCGACATTCCATATCAAAAGCCGGGTACATACTGTACAAAACATATGTAGAAGTGTGCAATACGATTCATTTTACTAAATATTTGTGAACCATCAGTAACGTTATTAACGATTTCCTATATTTGAATGGAATTCTCACTTTCGATAGTCATCACCCTTACTTTCGTTGGAACCGTATGCATATCTGACTTCACTGTAAAACAACGGGACAATGCAACGGTATAATATATGCACGCATGTTATTAAGCTTCATGGACGCTCCGAGACGTCTAATTTGATAGCGAACGGTTTATTCGAAACGTTTCTGCTGTTTTTATGATTTCCCAATTATTGAGATTTCTTTGTTATACTCCTTTAACGACGAATATCAACCCTCTTTTATACTTTTATTATACGATTAGCTGTTCCTGCGACTTTGCCCGCGTAAAACCTTATGTAAAAAAACAGTGATTAATAAAGTTATATGAATTTATTAAGTCCATTTACCTTTTCTCTCGTACTTACGCCGCGTCGTCATTAAAATTACAATAACTTTTGATAGAGTAATCCGATTTAAATGAAATAATGATTCTGATTGATGAGTCGCATTCACTAAACCGAAATATAAATTGATTCTTTTTCATTTGAATTCGACTGAATCGCGGTCATAGTACAAATTATATAATACTAGTTTTTGCTCGCGGCTTCGGTCGCGTTGATGTACTTTTGATATATCCTTCGAGAATAGTACATTTTTCTGACAATGTGTGTATAAAATTTCATCACAATCGAGTCGCTAAGGTGTGAAACTTTTTTTTATATCATAGGAGGCAAATGAACCGGTGGGTTACCTGATATTAAGTGATCACCACCGTCCATAGATACTTACAACACCAGGGGAGTTGCAAGTGCGTTGCCAGCTTGTGTTTGGGGGAGGGGGAGGCGAGGGGCGTCTCCCCTCCATAGGTGGGCGTCCGGCGCTCTCACTGACCGAATGAAACGCAACAATGCAAGCACTGGTACGTCACGTCGATTTTCTGTGGGTCGGGTGGTAGTACCCCGGGCGAGCCGACCCATTCATGCTGAAACCAGTAATAGTTTGAGCCTGGCTCTACCACTTCTAGATAGCGTAACAAACAAACAAAATAACCATCAAATATATAATATTAGTAAGTTATTAAAATATCGGTTAACAGTGCACACTCTATTTCTCAGGCAGTTATCACCCACTTCACTTTTTTTACAGTAAAACGTTCATTTCCTTTAGAATTCCATATGCCCAACTTTGTATCACAGTTGTCGGTTAACTGCATCGCGCCATACTGTTTATAATCAATGAGTATTTTTTATCATTACTGTAATGAATTCGACCAAGTTCCGCCGGCGTCTTAGCGATAAATCGTTAGAATAACTTTCATACCCATCGAAGGCTTCGAATATCAGCCACAGCGGGAGAATTAATTATGAGCAAACATGTATACCTAATCGCTACAGATTTTAGTGTAAAATGAAACCAATCTTTGTAGGTGGTAGAGTCACGCTGAAGTTATTACTGGTTTCAGCATGAATGGGTCGGCTCGCCCAGGGTATTACCACCCTCTCATAGAAAACCGACGTGAAGTAACAGTGCTTGCATTGTTGCGTTTCGTTCGGTCAGTGACAGCGACGGAGACCCACCTCCCCTCTCTCCCCTTCCCCCAAACACTTGCTTTTTTTATAGTAGCACGGCAAAATGACTGCACTATGCCTGATGGTAAGCACAGTACAATCCAGAAACAATGGCGACCACCGAGTGACACACTATCCATCGCCGGTCGCCGCTGCCATGCTAGCCTGCAAAAAGCTGGATATACACAGGCTGATCCCGAAACGCGACCCGCAGAAGCGAATCACTAAGACGGGCTTTTTCGCCATATACATGGTGGTTGCGATCCAGTCAGGCTGCAAACCCCGCTTTCGCAATTGCCTCGTTCTCGTGTCTCAAGTCTTATGATGTTATTCGACACCCCTTACACTCCCTAAGATGGCAACGCACTTGCGACTCTCCTGTTGTTGCTAGTGTCCATGGACGGCGGTGATCACTTAACATCAGGTGAACCGCTAGTTCGTTTGCAACTTATGACATAAAAACAAAATTGAAATCTATAATTAAAATTATAGAGGTGTACCGTTGTTCGCGCATCACATAAAAATTAGTGGTTAGATTTTTCTCAATGTTTTTCTTTTATTTTACCTCATAGATACTTCGTCCTTATTAAAAATATATCACGATATTTAGTATACATTTATAATTTAAAAAAAACAACGGTTTTTATAAGCACTATGAATTGAGTTGAGAAAATAACAGATAACATTTTTTATAAAAAAAATATAAGTATTAAACATTTTGGCCATTGATAACATATTAAAAAATGCACACGAAGCCGTGGGTATGTGCTAGATTAAAACAAACAGAGAGTGACCCCAAATCTATAGATACTGAGATATATTAATAATATAATACGAATAAAAAACCAATAGTATCAAGATTACCTTACATTAATAATGAAGAGAATTCCTTGATAAAAAGTCCAGTTTTAAAACAAGAATTTAATTGTTTGAATGTACGGGGAGAAGTGTCACTGTAATCGTTTCACAGACTCTCTACCAATAAAACTCGTATTGACAGATGGATCTTAAGGAAACATTAAAATCGGGCCACGAAACACGAGGATTGCTTAATAATATTAAAGTTTATATACAAATACAACTCCAGGATGTAATATTGCAATTTTAATGCCTTTTAATATGTATTGCTTTTTATTGATCTTTTTGAAGTATTCTTTTCCTTAAGTATCGACGGCACATAGATTAGATGGGAAGTGATTAAAAATTAGTGATAAAATGGCCCCTTCGCGAAATGTATTCACGTATTTCTTGCTGAACGCTTGTATATATATACATGTAGCCGAGAAGATATTGATGTCATATATTTTATACCATTTATACCATGGTTTATGTACCGTGAGATTATCAAATCAATATAAATGAATATGAACAAATATATATACATAGTTTCTATATTATAAGAGATATGTTTATTTATTACTTTTGCTTATTGTTTATAGTCCAAAAGAAACTCAGACACACTACTTTTTGAAATTATACTTCTATTGGCGTGGTAGGAAAAATGATGAGAGTAAATTTTTACGATGCGCACGCAAACCGTCACGAAAAACCGGCATCCTGAAGTTATTACGATGCGCGCGCACACCGTCACGAAAAACCGACACCCTGAAGTTAGCTATAGTCAATATTTTGTTTCTTTGTATTTGTTGTTTGTATTTCTTTGTATTAAAACTTTCTATGTATTAAATACTTTTTTTCTATTGTTAGTGTCGTTTTTTTCTACAAACGTAGAATAAGGCAAAAGATAAAAATTTTGAAAATATTTTTATCTTGTTACGTCAAAGAAGTATAACTTCTAACGCGTTCACATAAGTACAGACACAATTATTATTTTATTTAAATTTACATTATTATAAATGTGGGTATATTGTAACGGAGCGGGAATGCTGGTGACATAACTTCTGTTGAGATAATTTAAACTACTTAAAACATTAACATATAAAAAATCAAAACACAAAGTCTCGAATAAAAGTAGCACTCAAAACCGACCGCAAAAACTCCCCAATATACATACGTGGTTATAGTTAAGCGATAAACTTATGATTTTGCAAATTCCACCTTACTTGAATGATTTAAAGTTGTTTTTAAAAATACGCAAGCGACGCGTTACTATTAGAAATGATTGCATAATTCAAAATTATGCACTCATTTTTGTGTGCCGGCTGTGAGACGTTAAGTCTGAATCTTAGGTTTTTGTATATCAATAACTTTAAACTATTTTTGTATGTTAATAATCTGAATAATTTCTCTAAATAAATCTTAATATGAATATTTTAATTAACTATATAAATTTATATATAACATTATATGCATATATATTATTATTTTTATATATCGATATACACGGTGACATACTTAGATCAGCACACTTTCTTTTACATATAAAGTGTGATTTATGGATCCTAATATAGTTTTAAATTATAGAGTGTTAAATGGACAGGAAATAGATTTTAATATATTTTAAGTAAATATTTGTGAATAACTATAAATGTTTAAGAAATAATAGATTAACATTTTAACCTCTTATGAATGATTCATTTCGTGGCCCGAACATTAAGCATCCATGAGACTTGTTACAAAATAAGGGAAATGGTTTTATTAATGTACGTCGTAAAATAGTACATTTCACTTTGTAGGAATAAGAACTTTGTACTTTCACATTTACAATCACCTGACGATATATGACCGTAATTTGAAAAGATACGTTTGTTCTTTAAGTCAATATTACTGCAGTAAAATCATACGCATACAATTTACCGTAAAACCGTACTGATCTACGACTCTGTCAGAAATAACAAGTATTTCTTCTTGGATATTTATTAAAAGTAAATACTCAAATTATTTGAAAGTAATGGATATATCTTCTACATATATAAAAAAATAACTAACATATCAACATAACGTAACATATTACATTATACTACATTTTACATTGTAGCTGAGTAATAGAAATTATTAATAGAAACTCAATCCCTAAGCTGGTGTATATAGGGGATGAAAGTGTACATAAAAATCCGTCACTTATCAGCCAGTTAATTATAATCTTATCAAAATCAAAATACTCTTTATTCAATTTAGGCCCTGAGAAGGCACTTATGAAAGACAAGAGTACCATATACACATATAGGTTTTTTCTTTTTTATTTATTTTAGGAGGCAAACGAACAGGTGGGTCACCTGATGTTAAGTGATCACCACCGTCCATATACACTTGCAACACCAGGGGAGTCGCAAGTGCGTTGCCAGTCTGTGTTGGGGAGGGGAGAGGAAGGGAAGGGGAAAGTGGAAGGGGAAGGGAGATGAGTCTCCGGCGCTCTCACTGACCGAACGAAACGCAACAATGCAAGTACTGTTACTTCACGTCAGTTTTCTGTGAGAGGGTGGTACTAACCCGGGCGAGCCGACCCATACCCGAAACCAGTAATAGCTTCAGCGTGGCTCTACCACCTCCATATAATAAAATAAAAGATATAAAATAAAGCTTCAACAAGAATGTCTACATAGAAAATGCATGCGACGCCTCGGGAAATTGTTAGTCATTTATAAGACTACGCCTCAGTTTTAAAGACTATACTTCTTTTGGCGCATTAGGGAAATGTGGCAAAAATGAATATTTACGATGCGCTTGCACACCGACACCTAAAAATGACACCATGAAGTTGGTTATTAATTGTTTGTCAAATTTTCGTGAGAACTGATAACTATTTTCAGGGTAGTTAGTCAATATATATTATAATATATATAGGAATCTATAACACGTGTTTTATATTATTGGAGATTTAAAAAATCATATATAAATATACATATGTGTTAGTGATTTTAAATTATATATGGTGGTGAATGATAAGTTATCGAGAGTATTCGTGATAAAACTGATATTTTTATATATATTTTTTTACTGGGTTAATAGCTTTGAAGTTAACTGTTGGTATGTATGCTTTTAATTTCTTTACATTATAAATTATTACTATTACATTATTATTTGATAAATACTTTTGTTGGCGACGCACACGATGAGTAGCTTACACATAGATTTAGCGATATTTTATAGAGAGCATAGATATAGATTTATTAACATTTAATATAGATTTGTTAGATAATTCATGCGAGTATAATAGAATAGAGATATAAATTGAATATAGAATTGTAGGTATGTTATGTGTGTTTTGAGTTATTGAATATGGCATTATAGATGTGGTATTTATAGTAATATGGATTGAATTATGGATATGTAGAAGCATGGAAGACACCGAACACATAGAGGACGTTCGGTGTACATGGAATACTCCTGCCCCCATCACCGATGCTGATGGCCAATATGGAAGGAGTCACGAATATAGAAGCCTAGCCCAAGCTATAGCTGAGGCGATGAAGACTGCGCACCAGGGAATGATGCCACAACCTGATTATGTGCATCAGCTACCACCATTCGAAGGCGACTGCAGAGAGTGGGTGGCTTTCAAGGCCGTGTACGATGACACCGCTCCGCTCTTCTCAGACGTACAGAACATGGCGCGACTGAGGAGACCACTGAAGGGAGAGGCACGAGAGGGAGTTCGCAGCCTGCTGTACTCGGAGAGCACACCCGACGGACGCCCTGGTTCTGGCAGAACTTAACAAAATAAGGAGACTGCCAGTGATCAGCGATTCTGCATACAATATATGCATGCTGGCATGCTGCATAAATAACACCGTCGCAGTAATAAGAGGGCTGCGAAAACCGCAGTATCTGCAGTCGCCCGAAATATTGAAAAGCATCACAGATAAGTTGCCAACCATTTTGAAGTTCCGCTGGTATGACTACACCGCGGACAAGATGGATGGAGAGGATCCGGGTCTCAACACAATGGCAAAATTCTTGAATAGTATGGCAGCTCGATGTGGACCGCACGCCATACCAGAGAAAGCCACCGTACGGAAGCTGCCACCAAGAAGACAGGCTACGCATGCAGCAATGGACGACAAGCCAGAGAGGCAAGGTGAACAGAAGATATTGAGAGAGATGCTATCATGCCCGCACTGTCAGGAGGGACATCACCTCCATGAGTGTCCGAGGTTCAGAAGGGCTCCGTTGGAAGAGAGGTGGCACATAGCTAAGCAGTCACTCTTGTGCTATAAGTGCCTGCATGGAAAGCACCGCAAAGAGACGTGTCAGCGACCACCGTGCCGGACCTGCAAACGCTGGCATCACTATCTTCTGCATAAGAATAAGGCGGCGCGGTGGCCGCAATAACTTTATTCTACTTCTTTTTGCTGTCTTACTTGATTTTATGTACAAGTATATAGAAAATCAATTTTAATGCCATTTTATAATTATTATTTTTTAAATTAAAATTTTATTAATTGTATTTCATGTCTCTTTTTAAGCTAAAGAATTACAAGTTCTTACGCGCGTACGTAAGTACACCCAAACGTCTTTTTTTTGTATTGATTTATTTTTATTACTTCAAAGCAGAATTCATAGTGAAACTAAATTTATATAATCATTTCATTAAAACCGCAGGCTTCGCAGTAAAACTTTGATTGTTTTAATAAACTTTTCTCATTACGATTGTTCCTTTGGGAATGTTCCAAGTTTTTCCTGATAACGACATTTATTAAGGCATTCATTCGCCGTTCCAATTTCATTTTAGCGAATTTATTTGTGATACGGGTATTTAATTAAGTATTTAAGTATATTTTATTTTACTAAATAGTACCCACGGCTTCTTCCTTTTGAAGTTTTGCTGCTTCATGAATACTATAGAGTACGTAGATTTACTGTCGGCTGTGTGTTTTTTTAATTGTAATTTTATACCAATTCACCCTTAAGCTACTCTTTTTAACGGTTTTAAATTATCTATATCAAATATAATCATAACTGCATAGCTTGTATGAACTTAATACTCGACAAATCTTTCATGTCCCAGTAATCATTTATATAGACGAAGAAAACGCACGAAGTGAATATCGAATTTATAAATTACTAGCCTCTAACCACGACTTCGTTTGCGTGGAATACCTACTTTAGGCGAACGCTAACACGCAGCAGAAGCTCTCAAGAGGGAAATAACCCCGATTTTGAAACATTCTTCATTGGTGTTCCGCTCCTATTGCTCTTAGCGTGATGATATATACCCTATAACCTTCCTCGATAAATGAGTTATATAATACTGGAAGAATTTTTCAAATCGGACTAGTAGTTTCTAAAATTACCCCCCCCAACGTCACAAACTCACAAACTTTACCTCTTTATAATATTAGTTTAGACGTCAAATATAAAATTTATACAATAAAGTTCTCTTTTTTCATAGCGCCGTACAAAGAGTATACATTTAAGGATAATTGTTATTTATGAAAGCCATGTTAGTTTTGGAGTTAGAAATGTGATAATTAATTTGTAGATTTTCTGTGCACAAAAATTTATATTATACAGATTTGTTTTAATGAAATAAGTCTAATTAGGCTTTCTCTCCAATAAACTTTCTCGTCGCATCGACGAAAGACCATAATTGAAAGTGCGAGCCTATTTCATTCTATTCTATACTCCGCTTTATGGGCATACACTATCCACACTAGATCAACAACAAATCGAGGTAACACTAACGGTAGTTGAACCCGCGATCACTCGTTTTAAACCGCAGACCTTAACTGTGAAACCACTGTGCCGGTAGTTAAATCTCGGCAAATTATTGGGAGCTTATTGATTTTTTTTTTAACGTTTTGATTAAATAACGCATCAGTTTTTTGATCGCTTTTTATGTTTTCTATTAAATAGTTGTAGACTTTTTGATGTGAAATAGCTATAGCGGCAGGTCAGTGTGACTGTTGGCGTGGTGACGCGTCTCCACGACATGTATTGCCACGCTATATTATTTGGAATTTTTGTACTTATTGAATATAAATGTTTATTCAATAAACAGTCATCTTTTTCTTGAAAATATTCTTTATTTTATTATGCCAAATATATTTCCTGTCGTAAACTGTCCGGTTATGCATAATATCTGTACAAAATATGTCGATATTTCACATCTGCCAAACGTCCCGCGACGACTCATAATTATTTTTACATTTTTTTTTTCATTACAGTAAGTAATCGTTTTAACTTCAAAAACCATCAGCTCATGCTATCGTAACCCTAAATAATTCTAAAGGCGAATGTAAGTTTATTTATTACGTTTACACGTTGTCAGAGTTAAACAAAACGACATAGAGTATATTTTATATAGAAGAACAATACTGTCATTGAGGGGTGCGTACGAAGCCGCTAGCAAAACCTAGTTATAAATATTCGTATAACTGTGGTCGGCGGATGCGAATGAAAATCCTATATATAATTCCGCAAATTGAATACGCATGCTTAATCATACATTTTTACTAATTGTATATATATTACATTGTATGAAACAAAGTCCTCCGTCACGTCTGTCCGTCTGTTCGCGATAAACTCAAAAACTACTGACCGGATTTTTATGCAGTTTTCACCAGTAGATAAAGTGATCCTTGAGGACGATTTAGGTATATAATTTGTCAAGGTTTTTTTATTATCGGGGCGGGACAATGCCCGCCAGGCCCGCTTGTTTTGTATAAATATGCGTATATGTATTCGGTTCATTGGATAAGTAGTTACCAAGAAAAAAATGCTTATGACAGAATCTACAAAGAGGTTACACCTTAAAGGTGTAAAGTGCAGTGTCGTGTGTACTATGAAATGTGAATGATAGTGTCAATGTATTGCACAAGCAATATTGATTTGAGGGCCCCTTATCGGAAGTGATTTTCATATATAAACTTTTAGTAGAATCGAATAAATTTCCATTTACTTTTTTGTTCTACTATATATCAATATATTGTTTATTATTTTTGTGATTATTAATATGTTATTGCTTTATATTTTCTTCTTTAAAAAGAATCCTTTGTAACATTCTCTGTGATTAGAATTTCGTTATATATATCTCTCTTTCTCAAAATGTATGATCCGAACTTATATTGTGTTTGCTGAGGCCTATCTTTGTATTCATGCTAAAATTTTGATGGAAGTTCTTTGTTACCAGATCTGAAATATCTATTAATGTTGCGTTTGTTTTGGTGTCCTTGTGATCATATTTAATTCTTATTGCCATTGGGTACTCCATTAACAGATGTGAAGAAAAAGTTTATCCCAATATTGAAGGCAAACAAAAAAAAACAACAAAAAAGTAACAAATAAACTTTTTTTTAATAACAAATATTGGTGACTTTAATATTATGCTCATGCAACACGTCAAGGGAGTGAATAGTGAGTTGTATCAAATTGCAATCACTCTTCTCTCCCTTTATATTGCTAATTCCAATTGATCAGCGTACGAAACAAACAAGTTTGAAAAAAAAAATTGAAGGCAACATATTTCTTACAGTTACAGTAAAAAAGTTTTGTCAAACCAATTTTGGAATTGTGTCAAAGTTACAGAATAATCTCCGTGACTAAAATTAAAATTCGTTATGATTGCATTGAAATCGTAAATGTTTATGAGCGCTGAGCTTTCCAGGTCGTTATCGGTAGTGCTGTTTTAATAGCAACGTTATCAAAACTGGGCCAGCGTGCGCGCATACGAAGGATGTTTTTGTTGCAGTATAACTAACTCCCTATTACGCCAAATGAATTGCAATTAAAGAACAGCTGTAGACTCTCTTAGGAACTAAAATTAAATAGTGAAAAGGAAAATAGAAACAAATAAAGGGGATACATATTAGCTTCTATGATTGTTACTTTTTTTTATCATTCATAGCAGGCAAACGAACAGGTGGGTCACCTGATGTTAAATGATCACCACTGTCCACAGACACTAACAACACCAGGGGAGTCGAAAGTGCGTTGCCAACCTGTGTTTGGGGGAAAGGGAGGGAGGGGGGAGAGGATAGAGGAAGTGGCCTTCCGGCGCTCTCACTGACCTAACGAATCGCAACAATGCAAGCACTGTTACTTCACGTCGGTTTTCTATGAGAGCACCCTCTTGCATTGTACTACCCCGGGCGAGCCGACCCATTCGTGCTGAAACCAATAATAGCTTCAGCGTGGCTCTACGACCTACTGTTACTGAATAAATGGTGTTTATTATTTAATTGTTGTGGTGATCTAGTGGTTTGATCGGTGGAATATCATTCCGATGTCCGCAGGTTCAAACCTCGGCATGTACCAACGATTTTTTCTGAATTCACGTACATTAGCTAATTTCAATTGGTAATACTTTCGACCGACGGTGAAGGAAAACATCGTAAAGAAGCCTGAACCTGAGAAACTTCTTCTTGTAGTACTACTGTATGTGGGAAAACCATGGATTTCTCAGAACTCGAAATCACTCACTGAGTGATCATGCCTATACCTTCTGAAGGAAGAGGCGATAAAGCATAGGCATAAAGAGGATTATTATGTCATCTTATACTTACATATTCGGAGACTAATTTGTAGTTACAAAACGACATAACGTAAAAAAAATTGTTTAATTTTTAGTTAGACAAACTGATAAAGTAATAATGAAATTAAAATGGTTAAATTCTAAAAGATTATTTAAGCTAAATAGCGGAGAGGTCAAAAGTATCTTTCATGTACATTATTTACTTACATTATCATAGATTCGAAAAATCTCCTTAAATATATTACTATGGAATATTGATAACCATTTATGTACACTTGACCTATTTCTAGAGCACATTACTTTTTATATGGGGACTTTTATCTCATTTTTTTTTTTTTTTTTTCCGCGTGATTTTTCAAACATATTATTTTATACAAAATCTCGTCCTGACAATTACACGTACAACAACAAAAAAAGTTACATAGATGCAGCCGTTCCGATGTAAATATAAATATGCTTACATAAATGCGCCAATTAATTTTTATTTATATATATTTTTCGACATTCACCGTAAAGTTTACCGTACGATAATGTCGACGTAAGCCGCAAATCAAGAATAAGGCTGTCGCACGGTCGTTTGTTCTTTTGGCACTCGTAGCGATAATGAACAGATACTTGATGATTTACGATCATATTGCAACAACTCACTTGTAACTGAAACGTTTAAACCGTCGGGTGGTCGATGTGATTTAATACTTCGTGGCTTTCGAAGATAAGTTGTTACAAATGCTTTCACATTTATCATATTGTTGTTAGGGATTGCGAATTTATTCCGCGCATGCAAATCTGTTAGATAGACATCGAAGTTGTGAAAATTCTCCTTCGTAACACGGTTTTAAATTTATCTTTATACATATGAAACTGCATAAAACATATTCTTCAATGTTATTTTTTTATATAATTTTCTGTCTTTTACGTATATCCGATTTTTATATTAAATTCTTGGTTCAGTAAAGAATATTTTTAGATATTTTCTAAAGCCTCTGAGGTATTTTTTCATGCTACAATGAATTTGTCGGACTGTGGGACATTATTATGTATTACGCGGTATTTTGTATAATATTTTAAATTTTGGACTACAGTACGCGTGTATATTGCGCTCTATAGTTTAGGCATTCATAGTTCGACTTTTATCGGAAATGCTCGTTTTTCGCAATTTGATCACCCTCGGCTAAAAAAATTCCATGAACGTTTTCAATTCGTTCTCATGTAGCTTACTTTTTAACCAACGTTTTCTATGGTAATTGTGATTCTTTTTAGAACTATAGCATGGTGTTAGATAACGTTTTACCTTTATTTAAATAGGTTATAAAAAGCGAAAATATTTTTTTTAATTTAAAATCATATTTATATAGATAAATATAATACGTTATGTTTCTATTTAAGTAAAAACAACGTTGAGATGCACAGTTTATATTATTTATAAGAAAAAGGACTAGTCCTTACTTGTTAAACTCTTTATAAATGACTGTAAATTATTCCGACGAATGACAAATTGCTCGCTTACATTTTCTATCATGGAGCTAGTTGCTAACTTTGTTACGAGTTCAGAAATGTATATGTACTTTCAAAAGGCATGTACACATGTTTGGAAGAACGACGTCTCTTTATTTCTAACATTAATAAAAGTAGTTCGTGCCTGTCTACTTCGTTGGGTATATTTTTTCTAGTATATATTTATGAAAATATTGTACGCCCTTCTTCAGATCTTAGGGTACCTCGTAAGACAAATTTAATTATGACCGCGTATATTATGATAAACATGCTAAGCTTAGAGATACTGGCTCTCAAATGCAGCTGCCAGAACACATATATAGGAACTTGGCGACAGATTCTAAATTTGCGGGTGGTAGCTAGCTAGGCGAGTCTAGACATAACCCTAACACTGTACTCTGGTTGTATCATGTTGTTTCCCATCTAGATATTGAAGATTCTTTAGATCTTGACGGTGGTAGAGCCACGCTGTAGCTATTACTAATTTCAGCATGAATGGGTTGGCTCGCCCGGGGTAGTACCACCCTCTCACAGAACACCGATGTGAAGTAACAGTGCTTGTATTCTTGCGTTTCGTTCGGTCAGTGAGAGCACCGGAGGCCAACCTCCTTTCCCCTTTCCCTTCTCCTTTCTCCTTTCCCTACCCCTCCCACATACACAGGCTGGCAACGCACTTGCGACTCCCCTGATGTTTCTAGTGTCTATGGGCGGTGGTGATCACTTAAAATCAGGTGACCCACCAGTTCGTCTGCCTCCTCTTCACATAAAAAAACTTAAAAATAAGTTAGAGTGAATCTAAGCCTCTATATGCTGAATCTTTCCCTACAAAATCCGCCTAAGTCGAAGTACTTCATAAGTCGAAAACTCTACAACACGATCTTTTTTTGCGTTTTCCTTGACCTCCGATATACAGAAGAATAAACGTGTAATATTAGTATAGCTTTATTTAATGGAACTCTATTATTTTCCAGGTGTGGTTGTGATGACATGGTGGTGGGCGGTGGCGCTGCTCGCGCTTTCTGCGCCCGCCCGCCCTGCACCCAGAGCGGGCAACGGTGAGCAAGTTTACAGTAAGCATCACTTTGCACTATTTCATACAGTCACCACTGATAATACAGCAGTGATTAATGCTGCGTTACGCTTATCAGTGGATGGTCTGGACTCTGTTCACCGACATTGTCGCGTAAGTGACTTATGTTTACTTACTCTTATGAACTCATTGATTTCTTTAATCCAATATTATTAGTCAAGTAATTCAAAATATTACGTAAACTCTAACGAAAAGTTCAATGGAAATTGTCGAAAACAAAACAAGAGTACACTTAAAAAATAAATCATTGAGTTATATTTCTTGACTAGTGAGAAAACAAATATTTTATCTACTTTCGTTTATAATTTCTACAATTTAAACAAGACCCCTTAAGTATTATTATAAAAGAACAGAAAGTAATAAAAATTTGATGAATATGCAAAATTCTAACATTATTAAAATATAACTATAATATGTAATTATTAAAAAACATATATGAGCTGAAAATGAATATTTACATAATTGAAGCCGTCATAAGGTACAGAGTAACCTTAAGTATTGCTATTAATCAATTACCAATAGTATAATTAATGATTTAGTTTATAAGAAATATATGATGTTTATTGGAAATTGTAGACGAAAATCTTCATTTATATCTATAGTCTATCGCATGATTCAATAAACTATTTCCAGGGTCTGTTAGTTGCATGTTAAATTATACTCTTTTACTTGAAGGTAAAGGGATTTTTACGCTGGACACAAAATAAATTCTTTTATTTCCATATTGGCTTGTGATGTGTGTTGAAGTTGGCTTGTCATATAACCATTTATATTGTTGGGTTATAATATTCGTATAAGTTACTCTGTACAGACTTATAACTTTGTTATTACAACTTTCTGTATAATTTAGTGTATTACTATTTCAAATTATAAGTAAAAAATGTAGCTTAATTTTCACCAACATTTTCACTATGATATATGCATACAGGTACACATATAGTGAAATGATTAGCCTAGATATCAAACACGAAATACACGTTTAAATTCGTGAGGTACACATGTTCGTCGCAGGAATTCTTATACGTATGAATAGCTAGCTTAGTTTAAGTTAGATAGATTCACGAAGTTGCATTCAAAGCAACAGCCCAACAGCTCGAGGTTCGGCCGCACTGGCACCCTTGAGTTTGTGGCCAAGTGGCGAAGTGCCTTAAGAGGTCGCCCTAGTCCGGTGAAGACGTGAAGGCCCGTCAGACAATGGCTTGTTCGGACACCGCATCCACGGAAATAGATTCGATTCCTTGCAACTGAGTCGAGGCTTTCGGTGAAGGAAAATATCGAGATGGAACCATAGCATGGTGGTAGAGCTTTTTCTAAGTCCGTCTGGTTAACTACCACCGTCAAGTTGGAAATTTACCGCCAAGCAGCTGTTGGTGTATTCCAGCAGCTGCACCTTGAGAGCCAGTCCCCTCCAGGTTTAGCCTGTTTACCATCTAAGACCACATTGTTACGTAACATCTGACGAAATTGTGGTCAAAAAGTATTAAAGAAGTATAAATAAGTACTAATAAATAGGAGTAGTACAGCGTGAATATTAAAGAATAATAAATCTATCTCGTCCTAAAATGTCTTAGAACTTTACATATTTGCAATTTACTTTTATCATTTTCAAAATTGAGGATGTTTTTTTTTATAGTAGCACGGCAAAATTACTGGACTATGCCTGATGGTAAGCACAATACAAGCCATAAACAATGGCGACCACCGAGTGACACACTATCTATCGCCGGCTGCCACTGTCATGCCGGCCTGCGAAAAGCCGGATATGCACAGGCTGATCCCGAAACGCGACCCGCAGAAGCGAATCACCATGTGCATCACTTGATAACGGAGTGTGCTAAGAACCGCATCGAAAGAGAGTCGTTGAGGAGTAGTATGAAAAGTTGTTGCCAGAACATAGGTATTTGTCACAGCATGCAACCTTGCAACCTTGTTCGGGTGAAGCTAAGATGCTGTATGACTTGGTAATAATACCTCGTCAGCGACTCTCATGATAGAGTAGAAAGATTGGGGAACAATGGGACTGATATTTTCTGTGGAATAAAATCCCCTCAATTAATTAAAATAAAAAAAAAACATATTAGACCACATCGTCATTTATCATCAAATGAGATTCTAGCCGAACGGTAAAACTAATAACGTATAAAAAATACTAATGAACTGGAGTAGTACAGTGTAAATATTAAAAAATATTTAATTTATCTCATCTTAACATCTCTTAAAACTCTACACAGTTGTAATCCGAATGTAAATAAATAAAATAAACTTTGATATTTATATGCTTTAGATGACAGATAGTAAAGAACATGCAATTAGTATTCGATTTCTACGAACGATATCACAATATTTATCAACAAATACATCGAGATATTCAAAGGAACGCGAGAAATAATTGCATAACAAATTGTAGTCAAACTATGAATGAGAATAAATAATACGTTATTACAAAGGTTTCAATGTAATATATTTGTAGCTTAGTGGTATGCGACACGGTTCTCTGTTATCTGTTTGGCGTGAGCATTATCGCGGATTTAATCGTAAATCCCGGGATTACGTCCGGCCGTGTTTGTGTAAGCGAAATTAAAACCGCGTGCGTATACCTTTATTTTATAGGTAATTTGTGTCAGCGGATTGGCTCGCGTGAAAAAAAATTGTAAAGTTTTTTAATGTCATACATATTTCCTTTCTTTCGAATTCAATTAACTTTTTTTTCGTATTTATTTTGGGTGTAGTTCACTCCGTTATAAGCTGTCAATAGGGTGCATTTCACCGCACCCCATCAACGATTGCAAACAACGACATTATAACTAAAATGCTTTAGATACATCATAAACACTTCGATAGCGCCTTGTTAAAACTTGTGTAACTACCTTTTTTTTTACGGCTGCCCTTTAATCCGTCCACATCTGAGCAACATATAACTATTTCTTTTTCACAACCGATATTGAGAATATGCCATCTTACTTATATATTTTATCTAAGGCAGTGAGGCGTTACAATATTAGTTTGCGTATGTGTGTTATCGTGCCAGTTGTATGTATATGGCGAAATAGCCCGTCATAGTGATTCGCTTCTGCGGGTCGCGTCTCGGGATCAGTCTCTCCATATCTAGCTTTTCGCAGGCCGGCATGACAGGGGCGTATCCTCGGTGGTCGCCATTGTTTTTGGATTGTACTGTGCTTACCATAAGGCATAGTGCAGTCATTTTGCCGTGCTACTATAAAAAAAAAGTTGTTTTGTCAAAATATAATGTAGGTAACTTATCTACACCTTTTCAGTTGTAAAATCATTGATAGCAAACGAATAAGTATAATATCTGTGTTAATCATACTTTAGAAGACTGTTCAGTCTTTTCTAATGAATCCCATACTATACACATTTATTTAAATCGTTACCATAATCTATTATGTAATTTTGCGTAGGCCGAGATTTCCCACCTTTATCTCTGGGTTCCGCTATTGAATTTAACAGAACCTGCGTACTACTTTTCGAAAGGAAAATAAAATTATATGACTTAACTATTATTAATCACTATTATATAAGAGGTATGGAATGGATATCGCTATAAACATAAAAGTATTGTAAAATAAACGGTGTAATAAGTTTTCAAAAGGCATTTAAGAACATCTGCAAGCAACGAGCTCGCCCTCCACAAATTAGATTATGTACGCATGACCGATTTCGCTTTACGATGCCATTACGAAAATCTGACCCACTTTGAGAAACCTCGTTGTAAGCACTTCACGTTTTTAAAATTGTCCAGCTTTTTATGAGATCCTTGCCAATAGTTCATCGAGATAGAAGAAAAGTTTCGGAAAACATTTTGTTTATACCAAAATTAAATTCTCCTTGAAGTTTCAAAAAAGCATGGTGGAACCCAAGTTTGTTTATTAAAAAAATACGAACTACCTATTATTCTCTATTACAGACAAAAAGCGAATTGATATTTAAGCAACTAATTAAACAACTAATTCTTGAGCAACAAAGATTAGGCCATTTATAATTCTGTTTTTGTCAATAGATTCGACGCATTCACATTATCATAACTTTATATTGCAACGTTTTTTTTATTTTCTCTCTTATTACTGTACTTTATTTTTGATTAATTAGTTATATAATAGCATATAATATATAATAGTATTTTAAGTTTATGTCCAAGACTTGGGCATGTAAAATAATGTTTATTTGTATTTTAGCCGGAAATGAAAATTGACGCCTGACTGAAAATCAGCGCCGTTTTCAATAACGGCAATACGCTGACGCCAGGTCTCATTGTCATAGTTTTACTTTTTTATGTTTAAGGGTTTATTTATCTATGACAATAAATATATTTCTTTCTTTGTTTGTATTATTTAGTAATACAAAAAATAGTTAAACAACATTTTCTTTAATATAAACAAAATAATGTGCTTAGAATAATGTAGAAACCGTAAATAAATGAATGGTATACTATAAAACGATATTTTATTTTGTGTTCGCTTACGAAATCTGTTGATAATTAATAAAGTCATGATTAAATAATTATGACAGTCAAAAATATTGTATTCAATTTAAGCCTTGATAACCTTTATGAACGTGAAACCTATCATCGGTTCAGTAAACGACCCGGTCATCGAGAAGAACTAACTGGCAATGAACTCGATCTAATTTTTTATCGTATCTACATATTTCTATAAAAACGCATTAAACCTGTTACAAATATGTTCACAAATTTTACCATTTTACCACAATAGAACACTCCAAGGTATATTAGTCTTTAATAATTCAAGTAGCTTAGGTTTTCGATATATAGCAGGGCATTGTTGGTATTTATTTATTTACTCACTCTTTACTTACCGATTTTGGCTAAATGGAGTTCAAAGTCGAGTCAAGTAAATAATGACTTACTTCGCTGTCTCAACAGCTCAAAGTGAGTCATTGCTTCGAGGATAAGAACCAAGAGACAAATGTGGCTTTTCTATGGTCAGCGATTTGAAGCTCGTACCTTTATATCGTGCACCTATATACTAATTCTACTGACCTAGTGAGTTTGGACCAGCTGGGTGATTTAACACATTCTTTGCCAAGCCATTTTTGCCTGATATATTTTTCAGGTCATTTAATATTTTGACAAAAATTTGATGTATTATCATTCAATGTTACACTATAACATCATACATAACATGACATAAACAATTCTTTTGTTTCCAGTACTTATCAAATCGTGTACCGCCGGTGGCACATTTGGCACATGTTAGCCTCTGGACTGTCCAAAATTAGAAGGGCGTTATTACAAAAAAGATAAATACGCCTTGAATACTTGCTTTAAAAAGTTTTGGTACTTTCGTATTAAATGCGCTGCGAACGTTCGACGTCTTGCTCTTCTATCTCTGTTTGGTTAGCTTAGGTTAGACTTGCGAAAAAGGATAACACGATCTTGCCGCGGCAGCCGTCGGCAAGCGCGGTGCATTTCATACGTAAGTATCCCTACTTTTTTTTAAAGCAAGTATGCAATATGTGTTTAACATTTTTATAATAACACGGTAAAGGTTTAAGCTCCATACAAACGAATGTAAATCTCATAAGGCACAGGTCAATAGACACTTGGCAGTATTCGCAAAAAAAACCCCGACTTATTACAAAACAGTGAAAAATAACAAATTATGTATTGTAAAATTATAATTTTTATGTAAAATGTATTTTGAAATTATTTTTTCATTTTTATGATCTTTTCTCTTACTAAAAAAATGAAATTTAGCATTTACGATGTGACATTTAAAAAAAAGGATATTAAAAGCACAATCCTTAATTTTGAGATTTGGGTCTTAAAAATCAGCCGAAGGGTTAAGTAAGATGTTTTTAAACTGCAATTTTTTTCTTTTTTTATTCATGACCCTTGCAAATACTTTTCATCAGCTTATTTTTCAGTTGATAACCTAAAACATATATATAATAGATTCTTTGTTGTACTCATCATCTTCTTACCCTTATCCCACCTAAGTAGGGTCGGCACAACATGTTTTCCTTTTCCACGCTCGCCTATCAGATGTCATCTCAGTTAACACACCTTTTACACACATATCATTTTTCACACAATCCATCCATCCTTTTTTCGGTCTTCCTCTTCTCTTATATCCATCGACCGTCATACTCAAAGCTTTTCTAGTTACATGGTCTTCATCTCTCCTCATAACATGCCCATACCATGCTAACCTATTACTCCTTAACTTATCTGTTACTGGTGCTATTTTCAAACTTCCTCTGATATATTCATTCCTAATCTTATCCATTCTAGTTACACCACACATCCACCTTAACATTCGCATCTCTGCCACATGTAGTTTTCTCTCATCCGTCTCTCTAGTCGCCCAGCACTCAGATGCGTACAACATTACTGGTCTTATAATAGTTTTGTACACCTTCCCTTTGAGTTTCAAGGGCATTCGTGGGTCACAAGCTACACCAGACACCTTTCGCCATTTCATCCACCCTGCATTTATCCTATTCCTCACGTCCTTGTCTATGCAACCATCGTTTTGGATCAGAGAACCGAGATACCGGAAATCAGAGCAGGTTGGTAAGGATATACCATTTAAAGCTATAGGAGAAAAGCTGGATGGACCACCGAAGTCGCAAAACAAATGTTCAGTTTTTAGTCTACTGATTTTCAAACCAACATTCTCCAGTTTTTCTCGCCATTTTACCAGCCTACTCTGGACCTCGGTAGCATCTTCGCCGACAAGAACAATATCATCAGCAAACAGCATACACCAGGGTGTCTCCTCCTGTATGTCTGATGTTAACGCATCCATAACAAGAAGGAATAAATAAGGGCTTAAAGCTGAACCCTGGTGCAAACCTACCATTGTTGTACTATTAGGTCGAAATTCGAAAGAAATCACATGACAATAGTAAAATAACATAATCTCCATCGCGGTCTCATCAAAACCACGCAGCTCGTAAATATTATGGTTTTATGGCCGGCTTCGTGTCGGTATATCGCGTGTTAAGGACGTGTGTTAGACAGACGATGGTGGAAAGCGAAGTGGTTTCGCTTTCATACCGTTTAAAATTTGATAGGATCAACAAAACTCCTCTCTGTGTATTCGACGACGCCCTGTGACATGTAGGGTGACTATAGTTTTTGTTTATTTAGAAAATAACATTTAATTATTTAAGAAATGGTGGTGCCTATACCAATTTAATAGTTTGTATTTTAAATAGTTTAGTAGTAGATAACCCATGCTTTTTTTACACATAAAATTTTCATGGGACTTAGTACTGTTGTACATGACGGAATGACGAGTATTTCTATTATGTTACAAGCGTGCGCTTAATTTCATTTAATAGTGAGGCCGATGTAGTCGATTATAGATCATGCCTGTTTAATAGACAGAACAAGCGAATCGCTTTATTTGAACCATGGAAATGTTTACTATATAAATTTTTACTCACGCTCTAATCTAAAAGGCTATTCTAGACTGAGCATTTTGCGTTCGCCAGTATTTCATAGCCTATAAGCCATCGAGTATGATGCACGATTGAGTTAAATGAAGGCAGCTGGTGTTTTGCTGACCCAACCCAGAGATAACAATAATATACTAAAGCGATCGTACTTCTCTAAGACGGAAACTAAGAAGTTGGTTCAGTGTGAAACACTATCATCCCTTGAGGGCAATATGCATTTTCTTGGTCCCCGTTTTGCCGCCAAAGTTGAGATCTGATTTTGGTTTAATTTTGAAAAATTCTTAATTATCAATGACTTGTATACGGAAACACCATAATAAATTATTGTTTTCGTGGATTTACTGAAATAAAATTTCATACAATTTTTATTAACGCCTATATTTTTACCGTTCATTTATGAGTATATGATATAATATATAGTGCATTGTAGTGCTACTGTATGTTGGAAAAACATAGAACTGTGGATTTCTCAGAGTTTGAAATCGCCAATACTACCTTCCTTCGGGAAGAGGCTTATGGCTCTGCAGTACGTCTCTTACAGGCTGATGATGATGATGATGATGATAGTGCATATTATAAAGCGGTTAGAATAAGAAGAATGAATAAGTTTTTATTGTGCAATCGCGTTACATCTTAGGCGTCGTCCTAACCTTCCATCAGATGTGATTGAGTTCAAGCGTCGCGCAGTGTATATCAAAAAAGTTGATTCATTTTGTACATAAAATTAAATATTGTCCTGAAATCATAAAAGATGCATGCGTACCGTACCGTACCGTATATGAATACAGCTTTCAAGTTGTCGAACGACTCCAACCGTCACTTTCATTCGGTCAATCATCTCCGTTAACACTCGCTGATACCACTTATCCGATAGAACTACTTACGTCTGTCAATATTATTGTTAAATCCCATATTTACATACTCGTTGTTGCCAGTAGTTCTACTTAATAAAAAAAATGGCTGCTAATATGTTCGTGTTGAAAACGACTATTACGGCTGTCAAGAATATTTTTTCATCAATGTTATAGTTTTATATTGGATTATAATAACTCGCGTTGGATCATAATTTCATGTAAAGTTAAAATATAGCCGAAGATGGTGATATATAAAGAAGATATATAAAGTATAGAATGAATAGGGTATTGTTGCATGGTGACAGATTGTAGCTAACCAGGCCATTGTCAAAAAATACAAATAGTATCAACGCGGTATCAAATTGAAAACTTAGACTTCTTGTAGAATTGGATACCGAGTCAATCGTCGCGACGTTCCAGGAACTTGTCACTTAATCCTCTATATTTATACATTTTAATCTTGATATGTATCAATGGTATAAATGTTTATAACTTGTAATTTTACTTTTTATTCAACAGAATTCGTAGCAATTATGCAATTTAAAAAATAAATAAAAGATCATTACGTTCGAAAACAATTAGAGGGAATTTGTAACGAATAAAGATACTTATTTTTAGGCATCGTTTATCAAAAACGTAGACGTGGGTTGAGGGAATCTAAGTAAATATGCCTCGTAGGTAAACTTCTCAAAAACGCATTAATCACAAGTTTATGTATATCACAAAAAGTAGACAAACCGAAATAGTTTAGAAAAATATCCGATACGAAATATATATAAGAGTTGCTGAGGTACACATATATGTTTCAACAACTCATATATGTATGAATAGTTAGCTTAGCTTAGGTTAGCTCAGATAGGTCACGAATGGCATGTATTAAGCAACAGCCCAAGCCGAGGTGTGCCGTGCACCCTTGAGCTAGTTGTCAAATAAAATCGGCTGAGTGCCTTAAGCGCTCGCCTTAGTAGTCCAGTGAAGCTGTTAAGACCTTGCTAGATCAATAGCATAGTCAGTTCGAAAAAAAAAATCAATAAGTAGACAATATCTTTGTAAAAATAGTTAATAACTATTTTAACAACAGGTGATAAATAAATCATCTTTCCACGTTCAGCTTACTTATCATAGTATAGTATCTCTTTACTAATACATCACAATCAATACATCGTAGTACATACATAATGTGATCTCAAAATAAGATAAATATTAACTGTCATTTATTTCCTCTAAATGTTTTGAATAGTGTAGACTCGATATAGAATTTATTGGCAAACACGGTCCCGCATAGCAGGTCATCCGCACCATCTGCCCGTTTCACACACGAATGGGTTTCACTATCGACGGATCTCTCGTTTTACATGGGAAATTGAAATTTTGGTGTGTCCCACATTTAGCTACATTTGAGGTCACACTGTATTTTATACTTTTAATATAGACTGTATATTTGCTCAGCATTATTTGGCATTCATAACATCACATAAATGTTTTCGCCGATATTTTTGGACGCTGTGAACATAGCCGTAAGTTGGAACTTACAATATCAACAAGATTTTGATACAAAACGAATTAAAAAGATTATTATAGGAATTAAGGGCCATAGGCATCTTCCCGAAGGAAGGTATGGGCATGATCACCACGCCAGCCCACGACGTATTAGGGATTTCATATTGTGAAAAATTTACGATTCTATGTTTTTCCCACACATAGTGAGAATATTTCTCAGTTTTAGGCTTCCTCACGATGTTTTCCTTCACCGTCAGCCGATATTGTTACCAGTTTAAATTAGTAAAAGTATGCGAATTAAAAAAAAATTGGTACATGCGAGCTTCAAAACCACTAAGACGTACCACTTTTTTCGATATTATACATTGTATATATATACCTAAATTTATGTTCAGTGCTATCAAAAAGTTTGTATTCGCTTGTATTCACGCTAGTTACATAAAACATGTCAAATACTATTAGGATTTTATTGTATTCTTGGTCACTTATCGTTTTTCCGCTGGTTGGGCATTAATCAAAAATACTAATTTCTGTAAAATAAACATTCGCTAACAGAAATCAAACCTTCGGTTTTAGTCGAACGCCACGATTTGTAAGTCACGTCTCTAACTTTCAAATTTTTTTATCGTCTATATCGATTCAATAACTCTGTTCAAACAAACCAATATTTACGTGGCCTGACTTATCTGAATGGTTGAGGTTTTCACTTATAATGGCTTGACGCTAAATACCGTCTTGGGTGTAGTTCCCTTTGTATATCAAATCAATTCAATATTTAATACCATTTATGACAGTAATTATGAATGCCATTAGAATATAGGTGTAAGAAAGAAGCACACTACAATTTAAGTTAAAAAATTTTGATTTTTTTAAACGATGTTTGTACAGAGGTAGCATTTTAGGATAATGAATAGGAAAATATTTCAATGAAAGCGTATTATAGTGGTAGGGGTTTTTCTAAAGACCGCTTGGTTTGTTACTATTCTCGAGTTCAACATCTGTCACCTGTAGAAGTGTTTCGGCAGTTAATAACTTAGAACACGCTGTCATAAATCTGATTGAAAAACCAATACAGTATTACCGAAAGTTGTGTGCTTGTACTCTCAAATATTACATTTAAACTTATATGGCATAGCTAGGTTTCATATAACTGCAAATGGCCTACGATTATTGGAAACCATATGATAATTTCGCATTTAAGCATAATTCCTGGATGCTCATCGATAATTCCTAATAACATAGAAATCGTACAAATTAATAATTAATTTGCCTGTATAATTGGATTTCCATTGCGATTAATCGATTTAATAATTACTAAATTGGCATTCAATTGTTTCAGTTAAATACTATTAGCTGAAATTACGGACAATCATGTTATGTATTAATTGCACTTTATTGTGTTTTACCAACTGGTACTTTTTAATAATAAATCGTTTAATCACAGTATGGTTTACTAACCGATACCCGTGACTTCGTCTGCGTTATGTCTTACTTTAACAATAGATTCTATGTGCAGAGAAAAAAACATTATTGAATGAATGAGCTGACTTGAAGTCTTGCATAAATATAAATCAAGATATAAAACTTTACATCTTTCTAATAAGATATTACATCATAAACGTATTACTTATTGACGATATGGACATATTATATCATTATAATAACATCTTTAAGTTATTGTTTCATTAGTTCCTTATACAGCGTAACTGAGCACTGAGGTAGTTATATTGTGGGTTAAGGTTTCCAATATGTTGCGGATGATAAACTTCATTTCACACACTTTTAGTATTTATATATCTAATGTTAGGGAAATTTAACGTTACTGTAAGTGACATGCGTGTCGTATTTACAATTGTTTTTAAAGAGCATTTCTATAATTGTACATGGTCTCACAGTTTTATATATCTTAAATACAATTTTAAAAAACGCATGCGGACCTGCGGGTGCAGCTGGTTAAACATAAAAATAAATTCATAAAGTGTTATATTATAGAATAATTTATATGCCGAATCTATTAATCAATTATAGTTTCACGTAAATTATCAAAGTATTAACTCGGAAACTCGATAGTTTCGTTCGTTAAGGTGAAAAGGAGAAAATTACACAAGAAAAGGTCCCGCCATTAGTACGAAGAATACGCACTTAACGGCCGGCGATCATAAAGTTATGCATAATGCCAACAAGATGTTAAGATTGTTTAAGCGTTCAACATTTATTTTGTTCGCCGCACGGTGATTGTTTAGTGGATAGTGTTTATCTATAATAGAGAAAATTTCGCTTCTCATATTTAGGTTAGTGGTGAATGTTAATGAATGTTTATTTAATCAGATTAAAATACTAATAGAGAACTTGTTTACGATAAGACATTACAATTTTATAAAACTTTTTGGAGAGGGCCAAAATTTTTGAAATCTAATATTAAGCCTGGATGAAGAGAGACGTGTGTATCTATTTAGCTTAAAAAGACACATTAAATAAAATTGATAACGCTTTTTTAAAATTATAAACAACTTTTTTTTATTGTAGCACGGAAAAATTACTGATTGTAAGTTACCTGATGGTAAGCACGGTACAATCCAAAAACAATGGTGACCACCGAGAGAGAATCTATCCATCACCGGTCGCCCACGTCATGCCGGCCTGCAAAAACTGGATATGCACAGGCTGATCCCGGAAGCGAATCACTTTGACGTGCTTTTTCGCCATATGCATGGTGGTTGTCGGACTGTAAAACCCTACCAACCCCCTTTCACCATTGCCTCGTTCTTTATTCAGCAGGGTGCACCACGTGCAGGTGAGGTTGGCTTGGCTGCATCAAGTCTTATGATTCGACACCCCTTACACCCCAAAATAAAGAGACTTTTAAATTATTTTGTATATACCTGAATACAGAATCAAGCAAGATACCAAAAAGAAGTACAGTATACTATTTATCTAATAATAATTTATAATGTAGACAAATAAAAAGAATAGATACCGACAGTTAAACTTAAATCTATAAACACAATGAAAAAAAATTATAATAAAAAAAAACACATTCGTCACAAATACTCACAGTAAGTTATGATTCAACCAACACATGTTAAAATCCTACAAAACTACACATGTACATTAATGTATAAACGGCTATTTTTATATCCACTGATATAAAATACGTGTTGTATATTCATATATATTTGAATGACCTTGAAGATAGTTATCAGGAAAACTTGACAGATAATTACGAACCAACTTCATGGTGTTACTTTTAGGTGTCGGTTTAAGCGCATAACGTAAAAATTAACTCTAATCATTTTTCCCAAACATGCCAAATAAGTATAACTTCAAAAATGGTTTCGGTTAATAAATAAATACTTTATCAAATTAAATAGGATTTTTAAGATAATCCATAAATTGAATGAAACAATAATGATCTATACTTAAACGAGCAATTACAGAAGCACGATTTTTTATATATTTTATTATGTTTGTTATATTTGAATAGCGAAATGATTTTATGAAAGTCACAAATCATACATACAATAAAATCGAATATACGATAGTAAAAAATAACAATACGATTAATCTACAAAGGCAGGAATATCAAAGTCCCTACGATGTCAGAAGTTAGCTTAAAATTTTAATTTCGATGAATACATTTTTTAATTTATAAATATAATATTATAAACGATAATAGGTTTCCTTTCAATTATGTTATAATTATTCATTGTATATATTTTAATGTTATTTTAAATGCTGTAATGTCGAATGTTTTTTCTTAACACAATTTTTTAAATACATACAAACTTTTATAAGGAATGTATAATAATAATGTATGTATGGTTATGTATAAAATATTTACAATGTTTAAAATGTATAATATTTAAAATGTATCCTTGTTTATAATGGCCTAGAAAAGTATTTATTACTTCGGAAGAACACTTTTGTAATAACAAAAGAGTTGTACTTAATAAAGTACCTATTATTTCAGTTGTCATTCACTTATTCCTGATGTATATAATTGTGATTGATTTTTTCTCGAACTGACTACGCTATTGACCTGGCATGGTCTTAACAACTTCACCGGACTACGAATTGTGGTCGTTGTAATTTGATTCATAAATAAAATAAATTGTTTATAGAATATTTTGTTGATACAAGCCTAAAGGTTTTAATTTTGGAAAAGTTATGAGGTTGGCTTAGGAAAGAAAAATTTAAAGTTGTGCGAACGACGTGACCGTCTGTCCGAACTCTAATAGATACAATTGAAATCGCAGAGTGCCTACGAGATTAGATAAAGTCAACCACCGACGGCCATTGTTGTTGCCCAAGTTGATGCACTCGATAAGCTTATAAGGCGGTTATCAAATATGACTAAATTAAGTATATGCCCTCATAACATTCTATTGTAGTTGCAGATGGTTTGAATTTAAAATTTATTCATTGTACTCGTTTAGTTCTATTATAACCAATAAGTTTGTATTAACATTTGAAAGGTTGATATTTCGCATACCTTTTTTGTTCGGCACTGCTTGAACAGTATTTTTTTAATTTTTAACCAGAGTAAATATAGATTTTCCAATTTTTTTGAAACTTATAAAAGTAGCGTAACTAATGTTTTAGTTTGTAAAAGTACATAATGCTGGGAGAATTATGAATTTTTTGCATAAAATATTTGAAGGTTGGTACTATTTTTAAATGGTATAGAGTTGCGATAGTTGCGATACCTATAGGTAGCCTGCGAACCTACTGACTTCCGAAATGTGTTACCCCAATAACAACGAATTCCAAGAATATATATATATATTTATATCATAGGAGGCAAACGAACAGGTGGGTTAACTGATGTTAAGTGATCACCATCGTCCATAGAAACTTGCAACACCAAAAGAGTCGCAAGTGCGTTGCCAGCCTGGGCCTGGGAGACGGTGGAGTGGGGAAGTGGGGAGGCGGGAGTGGAGTGGGGTACCCGGCGCTACAACTTTTCTCTAGAACTCAATCATATATCTCTCATCGTTAAGTCAGCTTTCGTAAGAAACGTTTTCGTTCGACCATTTTTTCTCCGACTCCCCAGATATAAGACTATCTTTATATATAAATTTCTTCTTGCGTGTGTATGTCACTGAACGCCTCCTAAACGGCTGGACCGATCTTAATAAAACTTTGTGCGTGTTCCAGTGGATTCGAGAATGGTTTAGATTTACAATTGGACCCGGTAGGTGGCGTTGTGGTTGACTTTTAGGATTTCTTTATTATCAAGGCAGGACAACGTCCGCCAGGTCCATTTTTTCTCCGACTCCCCAGATATAAGACTATAATATATAAAACTAAGACGCAGCAGAAGCTCTCAAAATGAAAAAATGCCTCAAATTTAAAACATTTCTCATTGTTGCTCCATTCCTATTGGGCTTGGCGTGAAGATATATAGCCTATGACACTCACATATAACGTGACTTTCTACGGGTAAAAGAATTTTCAAAATCGGTTTAGTAGTTCCTGAGATTACCCTCTACAACGTCACAAACTAACAAACTTTACCTTTGTAACATTAGTATAGATTGGCGTTGACCTTACGTACATGAAATTACATTTTTTAAGCTTGCTTAGTTTCATGCAATTATTAGTCAATAATAAACAATGCTTTAATTTGGCGTTGAAACAAAACTTACAAATCAACGCAACATTTTAAATAGGAGGTTGTATGTCGTTCTCATATTTAATGGCCGCGTATCTAAAATAACAAATAAAGGTTGTTATACATCGTGATACAATGTAAAAATGTCATATAAGGACTGCCGATAGAAATGAAAACTCAGGACATGAAAGAAGTCTTTAAATCAATTATAGTAAATTTCAATATACGAATTTAAATATTTCACACGATAATTAATTTAGAAATTCGAAAGAGGACACATTTATTCCATCGTTTTGAGTTTATACTTCTGTCGGCAGTTCTTATTACTGCCTAAACTTTTCTTGTTGTTGTAAAAAAAAAGTGTGTGTAACAAAATAAAAACCTTTTCAATATTTTTATCTTTCGCCTTATTCTACGTTTGTAGAAAAAACGACACTAACAAGAGAAAAAAGGTATTTAATACATTGAAAGTTTTAATACAAAGAACTACAAACAACAAATACAAAGAAACAAAATTTGTATAATATATATTTCTATAGCTAACTTCAGGGTGTCTATTTTGCGTGACGTTGTGAATTTTACTCTCATTATTTTTCCCTAACGCACCAAAAGAAGTATAACTTCCAAAATTAGCTGTCAGAACGAATTATGATCACAAAGTTTTCTTACTTACCCAGTACCAATTTAATCGAGTAGTTTACCGTACTATCATTAATATTATGAATCAAATAAAAATTCCTAATAAACATCTTCTCACAGTTAAAATGAGACATAAAATACCATTTCAAATGTTATATACACATCGTACACATATAGATAAATTGAGACAAATTAATAGTTCACAATCATAAACGATAAATTTACGTTGAATCGTAGACTTGATGAGAGGCACGACGCTATAACAGTCGTGATTGGCGTATAATTTCATCGAATTTACATTTTATTATTTTCAAATGACCGTTAAATCGATGTGCTGTCATTAAATATGTATGAGTTAAATCATATATTTCTGTGGCCCTGTTACATCGCTCAAGGTAGCGATTATGTCGCTCCGGGTAAACAAACAGATTGCAGATTTAATATATATTTGAAATAAAGTTATGTATTTTATATTGGAACGAAGTTCCTTACGGCAGGCTTGGAGAAGATAGGGAATTTGCTGCGCGACCGAACTGAAAAAAATGTGATAGTAAAACCGTAAGAAAAATCCGTGGAACAAAACCGTTAAATGAGACGTGCGCAGGCGCGGCAGTCGTATACACAAGCGAGTAGTGTATAATACCTTCAGGGATTTTGCTGCGCGACCGAACTGAAAAAAAATGAGATAGTAAAACCGTAAGAAAAATCCGTCGAATAAAACAGTTAAATAAGAAGGA
>MU158798.1:668691-759424 GCA_015888305.1 Antheraea pernyi
ATCCGTGGAATAAAACCGTTAAATGAGACGTGCGCAGGCGCGGCAGTCGTATACACAAGCGAGTAGTGTATAATACCTTCAGGGATTTTGCTGCGCGACCGAACTGAAAAAAATGTGATAGTAAAACCGTAAGAAAAATCCGTGGAATAAAACCGTTAAATGAGACGTGCGCAGGCGCGGCAGTCGTATACACAAGCGAGTAGTGTATAATACCTTCAGGGATTTTGCTGCGCGACCGAACTGAAAAAAATGTGATAGTAAAACCGTAAGAAAAAGTCCGAGGAATAAAACTATCTAGAAAGATCTAACTAAGGTCATCTTGTTACTTAATGGAAATGATCACATGACACTTGTAATATATTTACCTTACCCGACAATGATAGTAATAGTCTACTAAAATATTGGTTGACCAAAATGAAATAAACATTTTAAAGTATGACGGCCAAAATGCCACCCCTACAATTTAAGGGTCCCGAACAAATATCTAAACTAAAAATATTTATTTTATTTTTTAAGTAAAATTAAATTACTTCATTTATACCCGGTTTCTGAGGTACTTTAACTGTAATTTGTCTGTTCAATAGCGTTATCGGTTCGTTAACTTGTCAAATTCGATTTCTGAACATTGAATAATACGATAAATGTCAGTAAAACTCAACGGGTCAGTGAAGGTTTATCTTATGGATAACTTTGTTGTCAAAAACTATTGGTAGTTTAACCGAGTATCTCAGAAACCGGGCATTAGCTGGTTATAAATTATTAACCATATACACTGCTCTCACTCTACCTGACACAGTGTTCACCCCCACCACATTTCGTCACACAAAAAGGTTTCGGATAAGATTTTCAAAACCTTCACATAAGAAATTTTACTTTATTAATAACAAGAGATAATAACAAAAGTGTGTAGAATCGCGGACACAGCTAGTATAACATAAATCTCGAATAATACATTAGCAGAATATATTTTACTAGTTTCTGCCTACGTCTTCGTCCGCGTGGAATAATACTTTGGGCTAACGCTAACACGCAGCGGAAGCTCTCAAAAGGAAAAATACGCCGATTATAGAACATTATTCATTGGTGCTCCGCTCATATTGGTCTTAGCGTGATGACATATAGCCTATAACCTTCCTCGATAAATGAGCTATATAATACTGGAAGAATTTTTCACATCGGTCTAGTAGTATCGGAGATTACCCCCTACAACGTCACAAACTCACTTTACCTCTTTATAATATTAGTATAGATAACATAGTTTGCCCTACCTGTGACAATTTCCTACGACATACCGCAGCCGGTTTCAATAAGCTTATAAATACCAAGATTAATCATTTTTATCTTAGATTCATGGCCTTAGACCATTATAAGATTTATGGAAATTATTTTATACCATATTATTATAAAGCTTACGAACGGTTCTTTGAATTACTTTATAATTATACTCATATTAGCGACCTGCCCCGGTTTTGATCGAGTACAAAATACTGATATGACGTCATATATGCTTAAGTTATTTAGATGCATTTTATTGCTTTGATATCTACAGCTAATGAAAGACATCAGAAGCTATGTAGGAATTTTCGAAAGAACAAGTTTTTTTTTTGTTGTGTAGAATTTTAAATCTTTGGTATCGACTAACATATTGAAATAATTTACAGTAAATTACCAACGTAATTAATGTTTTAATCGGCTAATTTTGGTCAAAATAACGACTTTTTATTAGATTGTTTTCTAATAACAATACTACGTCTTTACATGTGGTAATTGTATTCAAGAGTCAGCCATATTATTAGACCTAACTGCTGCCATCAACATTGACCAAATAATTACCTATAATAAAACTAATGAAATAGTAAATATAATTACTGCACTATAATGGGAATTAAAAGGAAATGTAGTAACTCATAGGGTGCAATTAAAACCGATAATCGACAGTTCCATTCCGCTCTACTATTACCGTAGTTCCATCAAAATCTGTTCAGTAGTTTTAGCGTGAAAGTGTACAAACATTAATCAATCCTAACAAATTTTCTCGTTCACAATATTGATACGATAATGAATACAAACTTATCTTTATACCAAAATACATATATTAGGAATGTAGTCAACAATGTAATCGCTATTAAAATAATTCGTATACGTAAATATATGAACGAGGTTTTATTTAATGTTTACAAACATAAAATATAAATTTACCATAATTTAGTAAACCTACATATTTGAAAAGATTCTCATTTAATAGGTAGTATTAAGCGTAAGTCTCGGATTTACATTCGTAAATAAATTCCCAGCTTAGTGTGGATTTTGTCAATAATTTATTTCGAGTCGTACGTGATGGGCCGCGGATTTTAGAAGATTTGAATAAAATTTTCATTCAATTTTTATGCATAATTTAAATGCAATTTTTAAAATTTTATTGGTTATGCCTTTCTACCTCGAAGATGAGAAGTAAAGACGCTTGCACATTGAAGGTACAAAATATTTGTATAATGTATTTGTACATTCATATACAATACTAGCCATGCATGTGGTTTCGCGCGGGAATGTTACTGTTTGTTCCAGTTAGTATTTTTGAAGTTATACTTCTTTTGGCGCGTTTGGGAAAAATGATGAGAGTGAATTTTTACGATGTGCGCGCACACCGTCACGAAAAACCGACACCCTGGAGTTATTACGATGCGCGCGCACGCCGTCACGAAGAACCGACACCCTGAAGTTATAGGGAAAAATATATACCGATTTTCAGTCTTTATGTCAACTTGTAAGAACATTTGCTATATAAATATATTTTCTATTTCAAGCTTGTCGTCATCGGGCCCAGGTTCATATCGTTAACATTTGTTTTTTTTTTTTGTAGTTTATCTAGAAACGATTTAGGGCTATCGTGAAAAAAATCGACAATAAGGACTACCTAGTAAACATATTACAAGCGATATAGTCACGTTAACAGAAAACCACCACACTACGTAGAGAATATGGTGCTGCAAATGTCACTTCCTGGTTAAAGATTTAGATGCATAACCAAAACAAATCGGAAGGGTGTTGTGCTAAAATATATAAACGAGTACGAAGTTCGTTAATTATGTAAAGTAAAGAGCGATGTTGAGAGAAGAAATACGGAAAGCTGAGTTCACCATTGCGATATTCACAGAAGAAATACGGAAAGCTGAGTTCACCATTGCGATGTTGAGAGAAGAAATACGGAAAGCTGAGTTCACCATTGCGATGTTGAGAGAAGAAATACGGAAAGCTGAGTTCACCGTTACGTTAAAAAAGATGTTTCGAAGAGATCAAAGTAAGAGGACGTCAAGCAACGTCAAATGACTTGTTATCAATTTTTTACCCAGAACAAACATAAAATAAACGAGATATTGAAGATGATAATTATTTTATAAACTATACATTCATAGGTTCGTTTAATGGATTCGTGACTACATCAAAATCAAAATATCTTTATTTCTAAACCTTTACATAATATAGCCTTAACTATGGCCCCAAACTAGGCGATGCCTGTCTCACGGAAGCCTGTTTACAAATTACCTTTAATTGATGATGGCTCGTATTGTGTTTATAATATTTAGTGGAAATTACATTTTATAAAAATTAAAGTTAAGACAAGAAGAAACAGAAATCATATAATAACTTAAAAAATGTGTGTGTGTGTTAATAAAAGCGTGAGAGAGGGTGTGTGTAGTTGTGATGAGTGTAAATGTAAAAGTGAGTGAGTGTACATGTCTGTGCTCGTACGATAGTTGTGTATAGTTTTTGGAAAGCTAATAGTAAAAAGCCATCGTTTAGTGGCAGTTTTCATATGATAGCGTGAGCAACGTATGAAGTTGATTACATGATTGAGTACAAACGATCAAGAACAATAACAAGAGACGAGAAACAATATAATTCCGTACAATATAATTAAACATTCGGTTGATTACGGTGCGGCTATACAAGATCTGCACAACGAACTTTGGTTGGAGTTTATTTGTGTCCTATAAATGCGGAGCGAAATAATTGAGAACAAAAAAAAGACTTTTTAGAAAATCATTATAAGTATTAGCTGAATTACGGTGAAGTGAAGAAGATTCATATAATTACAGGGTGTTCTCTACTTATCTCTATCAGGAAGACTAAAAACTCAAACACTTATTGGGACAATACTGTAACTTTCGTGTAAAACAAATATAATTTCTAGTCTCAGAATTTGATCATATTCAGCAGTAATGTTATTTAATATCGCCTTACATTCAAACATAATAAGGTGTTGGCGTGTCGAATAACATCATAAGACTTGAGACACCCAAGCCAACCTCACCTGCACGTGGTGCACCCTGCTGAATAACGAACGAGGCAATGGCGAAAGTGGGGTGGTACGGTTTTACAGCCTGACTGGGTCGCAACCACCATGTATATGGCGAAAAACCCCATCATAGTGATTCGCTTTTGCGGGTCGCGTTTCGGAATCAGCCTGTGCATATCCAGCTGTTCGCAGGCCGGCATGACAGCGGCGACCGGGGATGGAGAGTGTGTCGCTCGGTGGTCGCCGTTGTTTTTGGATTGTACTGTGCTTACCATCAGGCATAGTGCAGTCATTTTGCAGTGCTACAATAAAAAAAAATACAATAAGCATTACATAAAAAATGACATGCCTATTACGTGTTTAGTAAGTGTAAACTGATACCAGAATTGATTAAACAAGCACATTATAATTCAGTTATAATTAAGGTTTAACAAAGAAATTATAATATTATCTGTAAAAGCAAATGTTTACACGTGATACCAAAATCTTCCTATTTTTTTTTTTTTTTGGCAACATATCTTCTAGTATTTCTAGATTATTAGTGACATTGTCGAGTAGATAATAATATTACAAGTGTCTTGTGATAATTTCAAGGTTCTTATAACATGGCAACCTCCTTGTTAGAACTTTCCAGGGATTTATATGGCATTTCAGTATGCACGCTTCCTGTGATTACTTTCCATCTACTTCATTTGGGCATAATAACCGAACTATATTACGTAAAATGCCATTAATATTAACAATTAATCAAACAACACAATGAATAGAATATAAAAACCATGACAGGCTAAGATCCCGCTAAAAACTGCAATCTAAATTTTCTTCTCATTTCTCTTATTAAATTTTCATGACATCTGCTAGTCACGAACATGCCTTGGTTATTCAATGACACCTTTTGTGTTCACGTTTGTTAGTGCATGATGTTTAGATATTCTTAAACTCTCGTCTAACTAGTCAACGAATTCCCTTAAATTTGTTTTAGTGGATAATCAGTGTTGTTTCAATTTCTAAGCTCAACGTGTTCGTATTTAACCACATCGTTAAAACAAGACATGATTGTGGTCAAACGTTAAAAAAAAGGTTTAAAAAAAACATCATAAACATTTCAAGCGTAACAGTTTGTAGACAGCGTGCGCAGAACCTTATCGTGTCGTGGACGGTTCGACCAGCAACGGGCCGCCCGGGTAACTGTACTCGGTTGTCGAAAGTGAAATGAGTGGTTGCCCGCTTAGTCCACTTCTCGGGAGACGCTGACGGCCGATGCCGTGTAATTCCGCCGTGCGTGTGTTCCCGTTGTTATGGCTAACGACTCCTATATTGTCAAACAATCATTATGTTTTTTGTTTGTAGTCTAGTAAATAAACTACCGGATAGACTAGTTATATACAGTTAATAATACATCCTGTGTTTATAGAAAAATGTTGTTTTCTACGTTGAACCATGCTGTATTTATGTATATCAGAGGAAGTATGAAAATAGCATCAGTCACAAACACTGTTATAAAATTTTTATGGAAGTTAAAATTTCTTTAGGAGCGTTGAGCGGTATTTTTGGTAGAAGATTAACTTGTGATTTCACGTCATGACATGCTACGTCAAAATGACCGGCTATATTGTGATTGCGGCGACGTGTAGTATAGGGGCCTGTGTACATATCATTTTGATATTTTACACCTCATCATACGTTTAATTGATCAATAGACTATATAAAAATGTATATAATTATTGCTCCGAGTGACAATAGACATGAAAACCACAGTAATGTCATTTCAATAAACAAATTCTGAAATTTAAATATTGCCATTCACACTATAATTAATATGAAAATTCAAAACAGAACACAGTTATTTTATTGTTTTGAGTTTTCACTTCTGTCAGCAGTCCTTAGGACTACCTCGAATTTTTTATTTATCAAACACCATGCAGCGATGAAATAATAGAAACAGCCTGTAGAATATCTCAAGGAGAGTGGATATTAAGGGCTCGAGTGTTAATTGATCCCAAGAGAGCGCTCGAGAATTATGCGACCCTGGTATATAACAAGATGACCCAAAAGGATCTCAGAGCGATAAATCACGGGTCTCTCTGAAGATCAAAGGTGAAAAGCAGGTCTTCTGAGAATTACTTACGAGTAGAAATTTTTCCGTAAATTTTATTGGAGTTGTAGGTATTTTTCAACGATATAAAAATATCTCTTTCGTAATAAATTATTTTTAAATATACAGACATTATTATATTAACTGGTACTTGTAAATAAAATGAAAAACAGTGCGTGGAAGAAGTGAAACTTCGTATTGTGGAAATGAAAATAGGAAGGGGTAGAAATTGTTTTTTACTGATATCATAATGTTTCTTTAAGACAAACTTTATTAACATTGCTTACAATTCACAATTGATAACATCTTTTAATTATCATTTTCGAGTGGAGAAATATCCAAATCTATAACATTTACAAATGGGATTATGATAACGAAAGTAAGAAACGAAATGTTTGATTATTTTTCTCGCTCTGTCTCTTTCTATTCCACCTCCATGGTAACGTTAAACGTTTAACGCAACTTTGTTAGAAGTCGCATTAGAAGTTTCACTTCAAAAAACGAAATGATGCTTCACAATCAATAATCTCTCAATTTGTTAACAGCTTCTTCACTCGAAGTACAAAGCTAAGTATTACTGATTTAAAAAGACTAAGTATTTTTAAGCTTCCGTAATAGCGGTTACATATATAGTAGAATATACAAACGTAATAAGCAATATCATGTGAGTCATTAGATACCATAACCAGATATATGATTAATTGATCAAGGAATATGAAACTTCAGTATCAGTGTTAGTATCTCACTTCATTTCTACATCTAAATTAATATTATATTAAGAAAAGATTTCAGATTCAGATTCTAGTGTTAATAATATATAAAAGGAAATGGGCACATTTTTTGTTTTTTTGTGATACTGAGTTTAACATATTGGTAATCAGTTAAAAAAAGGAGGTGTTTTTTTTAATTCGCCAATTATCTTCTATTCTCAAATTACAACTAATCTAAAAGCCAACTAATTAGTCGCACGTCAAATCGCTAAACAACAAACTACATGTTTTTCAATTTTTCTCGATTTGTGTTTTAGACCCCTTTTCCTAACTCCAGCAGTAATCTAAAGGCTTATTTTATTAATTTATTAAATTAATTTTCTTTATTGAAGTATGTGATAATACGTTGGATTATGCTATATTAAAATTGCGACAAGCAGAATAAGTTCACCAAAGTCAAGGTTATGAGGTCAAGGTCATCAAGGTCTTTTTTTGTACTTAGCCGGAAAGTAACCTAGATTTACTTTACTTCTCGCGTATTGAGTGAAACGACATCAGAAATTTGAGAAAATAATAGAAGGCGTATTACCGTATCAATGTATAAATTAAGTAATGGTTATTTATATTCGACTTGGAGTAATAAGTAGGCTGGCTAATATTCATATTCTGTGTAATGTTGGCTTATTAGTTGTGCCAATAAACGAATGCTTTTATTATTGCAGTGATGAAAGTGCGCCGAATTACCTAATTGTAAATACTTTCAGTTGAAACATAAAATGTATTTTTACTGTTTTATGGCTTAATTTTGAAGCTGGAACAATGATTATGTCTTAGTGACCTACCATTGCAAATTTGGGATAAATATTATTCAATCTAATTGACACATTTGTGCGTAAATTTTATATATCTACGATTTATTGTAATGAGTCGTGTGATGTTCACCAACATAATTTGAACTATAATTTTAGTAGTTATAGTGGTCTATATGTATATAAAAAATGAATGTTTATATTATGTTATTGATAAACTCCAGTAAAGTTAGTCAATAACCATGACTGATAGGTTTATATTGTAATTTAAGGCCGACAAATTCACGGGCTTGCTTATCTTATGTGAGCTAGCATTCCGTAGCACTTCATTTTAGTTTGGGTGTCAATAAAAATTACACCTTTTTTGAACACTGTACAAACCCTTATTTCTCATTGATATTCTATGTGCCGTGAGTTTTGCCCAATTTTCATTAGTTTAAGTTGAAGAGAACGTGGTGAAACTTGGGCAAGTTTTAATTGTCGAAGCACCACCGTCAAATCAATTTTTAATGAAACAGTATTACAGTTTCCAATTCAATTAACACTTCGGTCTCTCCGAAGTTTACTATTTCATAACATAAAAACACGAACAAATCACTTTATCTTTAATCGCAATTAATTAAAAATCACGGTTATTGTTTTTAAAAGATATATCAAGATAAAAGATATATAAAGATATATCACCTGATATTCGCTTAGATTAATTTAATCGCTATAAAAATTGCAATTAATTCGACTTAATTAAATGTGTAAAACAGCTCACAAGAATCACATTATCGTCAACTGCTTGTACTACCAAATAAGACGCCCCCGAGACAATTTTACAAGTTTTTATTTCCGCCCCTTTCTTGTAAACTGAAGTGTACTCCAATGTAATTTGCGAGTCGGTTTATATCTTACAGAAAACTTTAATTATGCAGTTAGTACCACCATCAAGTTTTGCAATGTGGGCACCTTTTATTGGGTGTTGAAAGAGCAATTGTGCAATTGTACTTTCTATGCATGTTATAGGTTTTAGTGTTTAACCCCTCGACATCAGCCGTAGTGATGTAGCTTTCTGTGAAGAAAAACATCGATTAAAATCAGTGAAAAGCATCCATCGACACGCACCAGCAGCTGCACTTAAGAACCAGCCGAAAAGTCTCTTTATCAGTGCATAATTAGTTCTACGTTCATTTGTATGGAGCTTAAACTCTTATAGTTATGTTCAGTCTAGGAGTCAATCACAACAACGTGTTCTTAAATGATGATGTGTCCTCAAATGTTAATATGCCAAACCTCAAGGGGACTGGCTCTCAAAGGCAGCTGCTGGGATGTATGGATGGATGCTTTTGACTGATTTTAAACGATGTTTTCCATGTTTTCCTTCACAGAAAGTTACAATACTTCGCAAGAATACGATCCTACATCGATCTGTATCCGAACACCACTACTTGAGCTATTTGAACATGAATTATTTGAATTTCTTTCTTTATATTTGCGTCATAAATCGATTTGTAACGAACTTCAGAAATAAAACCCCTTTACTAGTTTCTTAGAATTACTTTTTAGTACCTTCTGTAATAATGTACTCTCATTAAAGTACGAATAGTCATTATAAGTTAATTACATATGAGAACAATCTTGAAGTATTCGTGCTACTGTTGATTACTCGACCGTATAATTTATTACATAAATTACATGAGGTGTACTCAATTTTTTTATACTTCTATGAAATTTGAATAATATTTTTTTTTTCAAATATCAAGTGTATTACTTTAAGATAGCAACACTAAATTTAAAATAGTAATTATATTTATAATCTTTGATTGTTCAAATTGCTGACAAGTTTTTAAAGTGCTGCTTAAAGGACTTGTATCCAGTAGCCTTAATTACTCTGTTTATTTGCTGGTAGTCTTTGGCGGGATTTTAAACTCTCATATGATATTCTTTATTTTTATTCCTATATTTTCGTTATCTATTCGAACCTATGTTATGTAATATAGGTGCCATTTCACGTTATATAGCCAGGTTTAAATGCACGAGTGCAATGAATTATAAATAATAACTGGAAACATACATTTTGAGCTGTCACAAAACTTCTTAGACAACCTTAAGAACGGATCTACCATTTTTAAAAGGACAGTGTCTGATCATTAAAAGGAAAAGTCTATTGTACGTAATCACGTGATTTGATTTATTAAAAAATATATCCTGATTACTTTTTGTTTATTGAACCCTATGGTATATCAAAGTATATAAAAAGTGATTTATTTAATCATTTTCTTCAACTTTAATCCTGGTACAATTTTAGGGTTATATCGATTTATTTGAACAAGCCAAATATCATTTTCTATCTAGCCCTTGTATTTTAAATTTCCCGACAAAGAAGTTAGTATAACATAGAAAAATTAAAAAAATGTCCGAGACGAAATTTGGTGCTAATTGTCGTGTTAAATTATTTAGATGTCAGTGAAATTACTATACGTATCCATTGTAAAACCGTAGATTTATACATTTTTACCCCTTTGGGATACCACACTCGAGTTAAATTCCAACGGAACGTGCTTGGGTGTACCGTTTGCTAAAGGAGATCGAAAAAAGGATGTTTCACATGCTCAGTTAATTTTATTTTATTTCAGTTTTAGTAGATACAATTTTTATATAATACATAATTTAACTTAGAAAAATATAAACAAGATTAGAATCTAACCATCTTCATAATAGTGATTTCCTATTTGGATTTTGTCTTCATTATAAAGATATCTACTACTGTAAAGAAAGATACGAGAACAAGGGCTGTTTTAAGATCTGGTATATTGATTTGAAAGTATCGTTATTTTTAATTTTTAAGAAAAAAATATTTTCATTTTATTGAAGCAATAACCGAAAGTAATATTTTACACTTATATTAAATTTTTTAGTCTAAAAAATTATAAAGATTTTGATAGATTTATTTTAATTGAAATTGAATAACTATACTATAGAACATTAATATACATAAGAAAGAAATATAATACTAATCTACGTCATTAACGGTAATAATATATCAAATATGTATAATTTATCATACAGAAGAAATATAATCAACATAATATGTCGATAAACAACATAACATAAAATAGAGATATTAAGATAAACAGCTTGTATCGTCAGAGTTTATGGTTAAAAACAGCATCACAAATGTCAATGTCCTCTGTTTGAATTTAAAATTATATAAAAATGTTATTTCAAAAGTTAATGTGAGTGCCATATTCCTATTTGCATTAATTCCACTTACTGTGTTATTATTACATAGCTTTGTTTTTTTTTATAGTAGCACGGCAAAATGACTGCACTATGCCCGATGGTAAGCACAGTACAATAAAAAAAAATGGCGACCACCGAGTGACACACTATCTATCGCCGGTCACCACTGTCATATCGGCCTGCAAAAAGCTGGATATGTACAGACTGATCCCGAAATGCGACCCGCAGAAGCGAATCACTATGACGGGCTTTTTCGCCATATACATGGTGGTTGCGAACCAGTCAAGCTGTAGAACCATACCACCCCGCTTTCGCCATTGCCTCGTTCGTTATTCAGCAGGGTGCACCACGTGCAGGTGAGGTTGGCTTGGGTGTCTCGAGTCTTATGATTGTTATTCGACACCCCTATTACCCCATTACATGACTTGCTTACGTAATTAAGAATTTTTCGTTTTTGCTTTCATGTTGTGCTTATTTTTTTATTACAAATTCAACCTATTTTAACCTAGCATATCGCTTCTAGATCACAATAAGAACGATTTAAAACTCATCGATGTTTGTCCACACTATCGAAATGAGAAACTAAAGTAATTTTAAAATCTAGATAAATAAAAATAGATAATACATATCTAGATAGATAATCTGTGAAATAACTGCTTTCTACAGTTTAGCAGTAGCACAATGATTTTATTGGTTAGAATTATTTAAGATTTTCATACGAGTCGTCGCGTGGCGTCGTGCCGGATCGTGTGAACGGGCTTCGGATCGTCAATAAAGTTTTATATTATCTTGGAATTGTCCATATTCCTTACTTTTTACTGTGTTCAAATTAGACCGATTGAGATAAATATTTAAGTTTATACGTGTTACATGAATTTCGAGAACTTTCCGTGGGATCCGCATAATTTTTATGGAATTATTATTATAGTGATCGGGGTTTCGTATTTTATGTTTTTTATCGTCAATAATTATTACATAAATATTAATAATCACATGGAATTTATTAGTTTAAAAGTGTAGTACTATAACCATATCAACTTTTACACTGTAAATGCATACAAATTGAAATGTTTATTATTCAATAAAACGCAATATTAAAAGTTTTTGTTATGTATTACCTACACCCACCCGCAGTTCCACGTATTTTTGTACGGTACCCGGATTTTGTTTTGGTTCGTCGGGGGGAAGAGTAACACGTCAGATAAATTCGGTTTTTTTTTCCTCGAATTAACTACGCTATTGACCTGGCAGGGTCTTCACAGCTTCACCGGACTACTAAGGTTGGCGCTTAAGGCACTCAACCGATTTGGTTTGTAGGTAACATACACAAGGGCGCACGCGCACCTCGGCATGGGCTGTTACCTGGAAAAAGTCGCGTCTGACCTAGCTAACTATTCTAAGCTATTCATACATTTATACATTTGTGAACCATACAATCGAAATTGCATGATTCACAAATGAATACGTGTATATCGGAATGAAACGAACTAAAACTATTCGATTCAGTTAGTTGAGGGAAAAAAAACAAAACCCTCCCACCATGTGTATGTATGTGCACGTGTGTGAGAGAGATGATCTCATATGTGTGTTCAAGTGATATAGGTGAGTCACTGTATCGCGATAATAATATCTCGAGGGCTCCGCGCGGGGGCGACCTAGGCTCGAGATATTACTGAGAACCGCGATGTGTGCGGGAACTAAAGAGGATAAATTCGGCTTGCTTCGGTTTTGTACAGCGTTCTCTGTATCGCGCTCGATGACTGTGATATACAGCTATAACGCTATACGAAGCCGAACGTAGCTGACTATCTCATTCTTATAGTCGAGGTGTCAAATCAAGACGGTATTGTAATTTATATGCTACTATTATTAATTCTTGCAATAAATAATTCACTTATAGCAAACGGATAACGCGAAAATATCTGTGTTCACATAATTATCTAGACATACGATCAAGTCATACCATGTCGATCGGTTGAATGCTACAGTAATTCATGAGGTACAGCGACACCTAGTATAGTAAGATATATACCCTAAATATCATTTTCCTTAAAAAAAAAGAAACAACTTTTGGCGATCGTTAAGACTGTGCTAGGCATTAACAATTTTGGACATATATACTAACATGCTTAGTAGTCCTTACTAATATTACAAGGTCATCAAAAAAAATAATTTTGGGTTTCTGTTCTCTTGCTTAAATTCTGATTCTAGACATTGAAAAACACTTAAATATTCATATTTAGTTCATAAAGTTTGCTTTGGTCTGATTTACGATGATAAGTATGATTTAATTTATTTCATAAACAAAAGATGCCAGCACTATAATTAACCTGAAAGTAAACTGTATTATTATTTGTAAGAGACACAGTAGTGAATGTTAACTGGTTTATTATAGCTGTAACACTATATTTGTCTATTACTCAGTTGAAAAATGGCACCAATTGAAAAATTGGCATGGCATGAAAGAAAATGTAAAAATGATGTTGATTCATTTTGTTTTATTTGCAGTGAATTTATTAAAGTTAGAAGTAAAATATTCACTTTTAGACATTAGTTTCTTGTTATTTTACATCTATATGTTATTGTTTATCACAAATCTTGAATTAAAAAGACTCTTGTATCTAAAAAAATGTTTTCTAATTATAATTTACAGTGGAAGTGTAGAAAAAATATAAAAATCAATAATTTTTGCCGAAAAATTGAAAAACTGTTCTAGTTTCTACAAAAGCAAACTTTAATCAGAAAAAAAAAATCCTTATTTTTGTCGTAGGAGAAACCAAAATTGTACATGTAGAAGTTAGACCCAAAAATTGTTGACCATTGTTGAAAAATTGTTAGACCCGAAAGTTGCCGGTGTTATAAATGCGAATGTGAGTTTGTTTGTTTGTTTATGCTTTCACGCCTTGGCTACTCAAATTAAAAACATGAAATATTGTATACACTATTAGGGATACAGAATAGGGCATAGGGTATTTTTCATCTAGAAAAAATGAACAGCTCTCGAGGGCTTATCCCTCTTATTTATTCTAACTTTACATTAAAGCGAACACAAACCAGTAATTTATAGTATATGGATGACTTTTTATTGGTTACTTTGTATAGTAGAGAAGCATATTACTAACGGCATTTAAAGACTCTTCAGGCCGATAGCGTTAGACTAGGCGTGCTCACAAGTTTCGTAGGTAGGTAAGGAAAATAAAATATAATGAATAAACAACTACAATTTATTTGATCCACAAATAGGCCAGATTAACCTCCTCATTACTTTCTTTTATCGATTTTGATCGAATTACCTTTTTTTTTATTTACGTGGGGAAATCCTTTATGGATACGCCACCCTCTCGGGGGAGAGAGTGGGTTATGTCCGACTCACATGGACTAAAACCCCACGGTGTACCGTCCGCCGCATGGTAGGGGCGACCAGGGATCGAACCTGTTGTCTTCCTGAGAAAACCCCTGCGAATGGACACCAGGCTTCGTCCTACTATAACTATTGAGTAAACAACCAGTCGTCTCCTCACCTGTGCAATGAGGAGATGGGTCCCCCGACCCATCCCCTCAGGCTCGGCTCGAAACGGGAGTTACCTACATCTACATAGACGACAATCCTGCATCACATATACTTACAGCCTTTCGGAGTCGACCGGTCGTAGAATAACAATATTAAGGTAGATCGCCAACTTGACGTAAGTTAGGCACCCCTGCGTAAAACAGTTTGATAAAAAAAGAACTAATAGTATAAGATCGAATAGAAAATGTAATCCAAAGCTAGTATTTCACAAAAGCCATTTGTATATATTGGTCAGAATGAAATTATTTATGCTATTATTAGCTCTCAAATGGAAAAAATGCCGATTTTGAAACATTCATCATTGATGCTCCGCTCCTATTGGTCTTAGCGTGATAACCTTCATCGATAAATGAGCTATATAACACTGAAATGATTTTTCAAATCGGACCAGTAGTTCCTGAGATCACCTACAACGTCACAAATTCACAACGTTACAAACTTTACGTCTTTAAAATATATATATATATAAATATAGTAATTTAGATAGATAGTAATATACATTATAGATAGTAATGTAGTATATATAGATAACCGTTGTCGTGGGTAGGTACGCTCATGATTTTGATTTCAAAGTCAATACATTTACCAATGAAGTTGTTGTATAGATGTTGTACCCAAAGTCGACGAAGACCGTTATTGTAATATACCAAAGATTTATAAACGCTTTGCGCTTTGTTGTCTTGTGAGAAAAAGTTGATTACGCTTTGTTAGTGGCGAGTTTTTTAATCAGCCAATCCAACTAAACAGGGCGACGTTTTGTGCTCTGTTCATTGTTGTGTGTATATAGCGAGTAATATTTATCCGTTCGGCTCCGTTATCTTAAAAATTGTGCCATTTTTTTTATTGTAACCTATTTACTTGTACTGATGTGACCGAAATTCATTAAGTTTGAACATTATTGATGTTCTTTTCTCAAAGATTATATAAATAAATGTAAAGACCTTGTCAGTGATTTTCGCCGCTTTTAATATACCAGTAAAATTGGGCTTGCGCGTAATATAGTTAAGACTTTAATAAAAAACAGAGTTCAAATATTTTTACTGGAATCTGAAATTGAACATATGTTTCACACATATATTACTCAGAGCGGTCGGTTAAAAAATTTGGCGAGCACCGCCTGGGGAAATAATATAATTAAAATTAGTTTTCCGATTAACAATAATTCTACGTACACATGCAAAATAAGTTACCTTTATTTTATACAATTACGCTTTACTGTCAATTGTGACGTAAAAATCGTAGGAAATAAGCTCCGAATTAAGACACATAAATTGTATTAGATTTTATTAAAAACAAATTTATAAATAATATCACCAAAATCATACATTTAAAAATGTAGTTAGTACCTATTGATAAGTATGGACGGAAATTTTAATATATTGTTTATACTATGCAAACAAATAAAGAAGAAATAAAATAATAAAGAATACATTTGACTATCTATAAGCTTATTATACACAAGACGTATATATATAAGAGATCTGATTTCTTTTCGTTATAAAACTAATGAGAAGTAATTAACGATATAATGATCATCGGGATGTGTTTATTTTTACCTATGTTTTCTTATGTGTATATGCAACTAAGTTTGAAAGTTTGATTAGGCTTCTATATACAATATATAACGTCTTATATATATAATTAGTATGCACCACTATTTGAACACCAAATAACTTCGCTGTAACCATTTTTCTATCAATGATCTATTTGTTATAATATATGATAATTACAACAATTATTTATAGCAACGAATAGTAAAAACGTGTGTGGATCCGCGGGCATAGCTAGTTGTTATATAGATACAGCGCTGCGAATAATACGTCATTTTAAAGTTCATCTACCGATGACATAGCGGCTTCCACCGCACTCATTATCTAAGTTATAACTGTTTGGGGGTATAGTTGTATGGAGTTGGCTTTTGCAAAAGAATAATTATGAGAGTTCCGAATTTTATAACTAAGAATAATATAAAAGTGTAAAATAGTATTTAAAGTCATTAACTCTAATCTGAATTTTGATTAAATCTCTCACGGATTCTAAGATATCTTTCTGATCATATTGAGTTGAAAAAAATGTAATGTAATTTTTCATTAATAACGATTTTCTATACTTTATAGGATTAGCGTTTGATCATATTACTATCTTATGTTAAGTAACGATGTGGTCTAAGAACTACGGTATGTCCAAAGACAATAGGCTCCTGGTTGAATATTTTCTTCTTTAGGGTATTAGATGGAACATACGGGCCTTATACAATGTCGTCCTTTTATTATATTTCTTTCGAACTTCAAAAGGTTGCCAAATGTATTAACTTGTTAAATGAGGAGGAGGTCATTTTTAAATTAGTTCGTTTCTATATTCAAACTATTAGGCTCGGCGGACGTTATCCTATCCTGATTATATACAAAAACACAATAAAAAACCCTGAAAAATCATTTACCTAAGCTTTCCTCATAAATCACTTTATCTACTAGTGAAAACCGCATGAAAATCCGTACAGTAATTTTTTAGTGTATCGTGAATAGACAGACAGGTGTGGCAGAGGAATTTGTTATATAATAATAATATGTAGTGATATTATTGAACGCTAATACTGCGCATGTGTAAATTTTAAATCAAATCTATTACCAGATCCCTCTCCATACTATTGTACCACAATGGAGTTCAAACAAATCTCGTATTACATCGTTATGACTCCGTTAATATAGTAACGATGTCATTTCAGCCTTCTCTAACTTGCTCTGACGTAAGTAATGGGACTCCCGTTAGGTATTTTGCCACGCTGTTTTATTTTAATTTGATATATCATTCTGTAAAAAAAGAAACTCTTCTGCCACGTCTGTCTGTTTGTTCGCGATAAACTAAGGAACTACTAAACGGATTTTCATGTGGTTTTCACCAGTAGATAAAGTGATTCACGCGGAAGGTTTACGTATATCATTTGTCAAGGGTTTTTTTTTATTATTAGGGCCGGGCGGGAGACAACGTCTATCGGGTCCGCTAGTTTACTTATAAATTTGTTAAAATAGAAATATCTATTACAATTTTTGTTTCTTATTTCTCTTAATTTTAGTTTTATTCTAATTTAAGTCCTACAAATATTAAGTTAATACGCACCACCATCAATTAAGTCAATCTGCGATCAAATATTAGGCTTCCATGAGACAGAAATTCCTTATTTTGGGGCATAGAATTAGTTAAGCATTAGCTTATATTTTGTAAAGGATTTTAGATAATAAAGGTTTTATATTTGTAAAAATTATTTATTATGATAAAATTAATCTTCTAGGACTGGCAACATGTATTGTCAATAAACCTTTTACATATAAATTACACTAGTGGGCCCGGCAGACGTTGTCCCGACCTGATTATAAAAAAAAACCTTGACAAATTATATACCAAAACCTTCCTCATGAATCACTTTATCTACTGATGAAAACCACATGGAAATCCGTTTAGTAGTTTTCGAGTTTATCTGCTATCTTAAGTATATCATTTGATAAACATAAATGAACAGTGATATAAGTCACTCACTCTCTAATACGTATTCAGCGAAAAGAAAGCGTTAGCAGAAATGTCTAAAAATAGTCTTCGAAATTAATTCATATTGTTTATCAGCTATAATGTAATCTGAAATGTGAATATTCATAAGAACATTTTGGTATTACGTATACAGAGATAGCAGTTGTTGTTTTACTTAGGCTTTTATATAAAGCTATAGATTTTCCGCTATCGCTTTGTTCTCGCGAAATGCAATTTCAATGGCCACTACTTCAGTTAGATGATATAAGTGTTGCAAAAGAAACATAACACTATTGTTTGACTACGTGCTGTTATAACAATAGAAAATGTACCGATATATTATTCACAGAGTCTCATGAATGGTTCTTTCTAAAAAAAGTCTAACCATTAATATAAATTTGCTAGAAGAGTTTTACCGATTTTGAACTTTAAATAGTTCGAAATTAAGAATATTTTTGTATGTATTTGTATTTATTTAATCTGATATCGTATGAAACTATCATGTTAATTGATACAACGTTAGTTATTTTTTTGCTTTCATTGTAATGATAGATTTTTTTGCAACGGCAAATTAATCGATAGTCAGTTTTAAAATGGCTTCACCGTTATCCATTATCTTGTACACGTTTTGTATCATCGTTATATTTCTAATAATTATGTATATATTCAACTAAATTTTTTATTGAAATACATATATGTTTTTGGCTTATGACCACAGTTTTTAATTTAATGGTGGTAGAGCCACGCTGACACTATTACTGGTTTCAGCATGAATGGGTCGGCTTGCTCGAGGTTGTACCACCCGCGCCACAGAAACACCGACGTGAAGTAACAGTGCTTGCATTGTTACGTTTCGTTCGGTCAGTCAGAGCGCCGGAGGCCCACTTTCCCTCCCCTTTCCTCTCTCCTCTCCCTTTCCCTCCTCTAAAGGGTGGCAACGCAGTTGCGACTCCTCTGGTGTTGTTAGTGTCCATGGACGGTGGTGATCACTTAACATCAGGATCCACCTGTTCGTTTGCCACCTATGACATAAAAAAACAACTTTTATGTGTTGTTAAATGACGATGTCTTCCAAGATGACGATAAACACGATAAACGTAAAGAGACTGTCTCTTATGGGCGCGTTCTCAAAAAAGGCCCATTTTCACGGTTTTGTGGTAGGAATTACAAACAAAACTATTTAATTATGGTAAAGGTAACGGTAAACTGCAGATACATTGAACCATTAACAATGCTATGGAAATGACTGCTTCCAAAAATTAATAGGTTTCCATAAAAAAAAAAACAATTCTTCGTAGTCCCTCGTGCAACGCAGCCTGATTTTAGGTACGAAAATCTCAGTATCATAATTTTCTAAATCAATCAAGTGTTTAGGCAACACACTGATATATATTTGGTGACAGATTTCCAACTTGAGGGCTGTAGTAAACCAGGCGAACTTAGAAAAAATCCTACCATAATGTATCACGGTATTCCTTTTCGCTAAGAGCTTTGGCTCAAGAAGAATTCAAACTTACGTCAATCACCGTGGTGTGACCCTAACCACTGAACCATCATCGCTTAATTTTGCTGAGACATATATTATCTGTATTATGTTGTTTGTTCAAGAATAAACAAAATACTTAATGTAAACACAAAGCAATCAACTTTTATCATTTGATATTTCACACTCAGTACCTTTTATCGTTTCGAGTAACGTTAACGAAGGATATCTCATTTTCTTTTAATGATTCACTTTTAACGAACTGAGGTCTCGGAATCGGAATGTATTATCGAACCTTAAAAGCGTAAGGGCGTGGGGTACAACAAACTTGTTTGCCTTTATTAATTCACGGTTTAAACTGGTGGAGCTGTATTAAGTACACGGTGGTCTTGTAATGGGAAGATTTATCTTATTTTCTTTGTTAGCACATCCTGGCGAAGACAATGCGGGTAGCTAGTCTTTCATAATTTCAAACGTAGATCAACTCATCATCGGCCTGTAAGAGACCCACTCCAGGACCATATACCTCTTCTCGCATGAAGATATGGACATAATCACTACGCCAGCGCATGATGTTCTGGCGATTTCAAACTCTAAGAAATCAATACATATGTAGGAGCTTCGGGCTCACTACTATAAGATTCTAGACTGACACGGCCAGTGTAATAATAATACTCGGGGTGTGTGAAATAGACTGTTTATTAATATGACCATATAGGGTATTTATAGAGACGCGATCATTCATTTGTTTGAACGACATTCTATTTACAATATATACAAAAGTTTCAGCTGGTCTGCCAAAGAGGATAACATACTCGGTAGCTACATTACCATCGCGCCGACACACGGATCACGTTGGGGTCACCAAATCTAATGTAATGTTTTTTTTCCCACGCACTCCGAGTATTATTATTACGCTGTCCGTGTCAGTCTAAACTTCTATAGTAGTGAGCCCGAAGCTCCTACACATATATATTTTTCCAGATACTGTAGTAGCACAAAAACATTTCTCAGGTTCAGTTTTTCTCACGATGTTTTCTTTCAGTCACCCGATAGTGTTATCAATTTAAATTGGTACGAATTCGAACCTGCGGACATCGGATTGATACCCCATCGGCCAAACCTCTAGAATTAAAATGATCACGACTTTAGAAAATCAACACAATACATCAAGTGTATATCATATACGTGTTAAATATACAAAATAAATAAGTTTTCGCAGGTCATATATTTGTTTTCAATGCCTGTTCAAGTATCACTGCGACTAAAGTATGGAATGTTATCCTAACAGCGGTCAGTTATTAATAGAAAATTTTATTATAGTTGGAGAAAACGACCCGAGAATGGCATACTGTTGTAACTACGATGATAAAGCGCTAGGATGATAAAGCGTTTCCTTATGAAATAACATTCATTTAAATTTCATCATTTAATTCACTGCCAACATCCTTGTGCGATAATCATCGTGAACCGACTACCATTTTTGGTTCGTGACTAAGTGATATTGCAAAAAAAAACCACACACCCAGCCGTAATGATCCTTTGTGCCGACGCGATGTGCTGTTAGTTTCCGACGAACGAATTAACCGGACGCAAAATACCCGCCTTTTTGTACTAAATGATATCGTATTTTTATCTCCATGATTAACTGAACGTCTCCGATGTTGTTTACGGATAGTGGATTTTAACGAGTTACTCGTATTGGGTGGGAACGGTGTACTCCTAAATTAAATAATAATATATTGTTAAAGCTTAATTATCGGGCAATTTATAATATCGGGCCTCGTAAGTCATTAATCTAAGTTTCAGGAATTGGCTATCTTAATTTTGCCCTACCAATACTTTCTTGATAATCTAATGTATGTCCGTGAAAACTTAAATAACCTGGATCTAGTTAAAGACTGACATAATTTAAATACTAGAATTAATGACAATTTTTTCAGGTTAGTTTAGGTACAAGAACATTTCTCAGGTTCAGGTTTCTTCACGATCTTTCGATAGTGTTACCTATTTAAATTAATAAACGTATGTGAATTCTGAAAAACTCATTAGTTCATGCGCACATCAGTTTTTTTTTTATGTCATAAGTGGCAAACGAACAAGGGGGTCACCTGATGTTAAGTGATCACCACCGTCCATGGACACTAACAACACCAGAGGAGTCGCAAGCGCATTTTCGGGGAAGGGTTAGAAGAGAGAGAGAGGGAGAGGAGAGAGGAGAGGGGAGGGGGGCCTCCGGCGCTCTCACTGACTGAACGAAACGCAATAATGTAAGCACTGATACTTCACTTTGTAGTCTGGTGAAGCTGTTAAGATCTTGCCAGGTCAATAGCGTAGTCAGTTCGAAAAAAAAGAACTGATACTTCACGTCGGTTTTCTATGAGAGGGTTGTACTACCCCGGGCGAACCGGCGAATTCATGCTGAAACCAGTAATAGTTTCAACGTGGCTCTACCACCATAATAAATTGACATTTCACTGGTCAATATATACATAGCTACAACATCTAAAAATAACGTGAAAAAATATTTAAAAAAATAGACATATCTATTTCACTAAAACCGCAAAAGCTGTCGACCTGTGATCGTGAATTAAATAAAATAATAGAAAAGAATTATATAGTGTTGTCAGCAAAAAATGTCAGCACTTTTTTCACATCACACACATGTGAGACAAAACATTTTAGATTTACGCTAACGGATAAAAGGTGTTTCATCAACCATTGTGTAAACAACGAAACAATAGCACAAAAGCTTTCGGAAAACAAATTATTCAATTTGCTAAGTACTTTACGCCCCAAAAACTCGAGGACAATATTTCTAAGGTAATGTTACGAACCATTGTTTGATGGAAGTTACGAAATATGAATAACCATTACCACTGCTATTATTATGATCTATATGTAGTCCGGTGAAGCTGTTAAGACCTCGCTAGGTCACTAGCGTAGTCAGTTCGAAAAAAAAAATGATATATATTTTTGCAAAATTTTGTCTATTTTCAACCGTTTTTTTAAGCTTTAGTTTTTCGCCACAATCTCATCTGAAAATAAATGACGATGTGATGTGTGAAAGTAAACACGACGAACCTACCTGGCTCTCGAGTGTTACTGTCGGAACACACCAACTTCCTTCGCTTCCTTTTTAGCTGATTTCATTTTCGTTATACATATTTTTTAATTTCTGCTATTGCTTTAATTTTGCGAAATACGTAATCACGGGCAGGTTTTTTTGTCATTTCCTTATATAACCGTAAGTAATTCTAGTGTAATTTGTACAAACAATGCACGAGTTTTAAAACATTTCCTACAGCGTAACAATGTACGGAAACTAAAATTGCTTGTTCGTCCAAATGCCGTCTGTCATTATATTTCATAATAATAAATTTAAACCGCGGATATTTCAGTTATGTAATAAAGTTTTCTTTGCATTAGTAAAGAAATGTATTTTAGAATATATATAGTATAATAGGCAGAATTCGAGTCTGTTGACTAGTTACTTTGGTGAACAACTTTAACAATTTGTCGTTTATCGTCTCAGTAATGTTTAAACCACTTATTGAACATTTATAAATGATTATGTCAGTTGTGTTCTGTCTTTGATAATCCAATACGAATCTCAATAGAAATGTAAGCAGTTAATATCAGCTAGGATATGGCGCAACGCCATGTCCAATATTGAACTTATCTATATATTAATACGTGAAGCCCAAACTTTGTATCCCTTTTTGAGAGAAATGCGCGAACGGATGAACGTGAAACTTGGCATAATTAAAGTTTATATGGAGGAGAAGTGCAGAAAGCTATTTATTTTATATAAAATGCATTAGAAGTACATTAAATTAATTAAAATATGCATTACTCACACTATTGCTTCAATTTTACACTACATATACATACATGTAAATAAAAAAGACATTTGACATCTGTCAATAAAGGACTTCCAAAAAGGTTGTGAAGGAGGTTGCTATGCTCGACTGTATGTATTATTTTACTCGTACGTTCCAATTACCCTTTTTCATTCTACATTCAACTTTAAAAAATCAATGAACTATGGTCGAATGTCGACCACTGGGCGCCTACTAGTACAAGTAATTGGACAATATACAAGCATGCCTGTAGTTCCGAACGTGTAGTTTACACATTATTTATTATATATCAGGTACATTTTATTATTTATATTAGTATTATTAATATTTTATAACCTATCAATTGCGAAATGACAAACACCTTCTGTGTACAACATATTACAAAACTCTCTTTAAGTATATTCTATTTAAGTTTATTCCAGACATATAAATAAATTTATAGACACATATAGGTAACATTAATAATACCACGAGTATTCAATGTTGTAATAAATTTCAATCAAGAATTAATAAATTAAATATACAAACAAAACTATAGATTTATTAACATAGATTCTGTAAATATTAATATATAGTTTCATAATTATAGATGTATATACCTACTGTCGTGTATTTGTATGTTGTGTGCGAGATGACATTTACCTAGCTTTTAATTTATCAAGTAAATCTAATAATCGTAAATAACTTGAATATTTTCTCTCGTAAGTTTATTCAATTTTAAATATATGCTAGCGGGCGCCGCGGACATCGTCCTGCCTTGATAATAAAAAAATCCTAACATCCAACCCCAGCGCCATCAACCGGGTCCTATTGTTAATCGAAACTATTTTCCCATCCACTAAAACACTCACAAAAAAAAATCATGAAAATCGACCCAACCGTTTAGGAGGAAGTTCATACATATACACGGACAGAATTATATATATATATATATAAGCTAGACAGGTTTGTTTTTTTTAAATGTTAACAATATTCAGCCCAGTTTAATTTCAATACGAAAACTGTCGTACGAAACAAACCACTAAACGCTTATTTATAACATTTAAATAACAGTTACTGATAGCATTTATTTAAACGTGCACGGTGATTAATCACCCGCTAGCTAACTCCCAAGTATTTCTTGGCTAGCTCGTGGTGATAATTTTAACACGTCAAAACCAGTAGCTATTCAGATCCTGGATACCGTTAAATACCGGGGATACTCGGTTTGTTCAAAACTACGAGTTCACACTTTTTACTACTAAATTATGAATGACCTTTTTGCGTTTATTTATTACGGGTCATCAACATGACAATATATTGGTAAATATACGAATAGTAACGAATTTATAATAAAATTTAAACATAGTCATATTTATAGGCAGTCATCTATGCTTCCATAATAATTTAAATTTCAATAAATCTAAACGTTTGACTATTGACAGATATAACATAAACTAGTGGGCGTCCAGTGGTCGACATTCGACCATAGTTCATTGATTTTTTAAAGGGATAAATATAATAATAATAGTTGTATGTTATAATATCATTGTTGAATGTAGAATGAAAAAGGGTAATTGGAACGTTAGAGTAAAATAATACATACAGTCTAGCATAGCAACCTCCTTCACAACCTTTTTTTAAGTTCTTCATTGACAGGGAGTTTTTGGCGGGATTTTGGTCTGTCATGTAGTGGATTTTATATTTTATTCATAATCTTGTGTTACTTGACTTTATATTGTGTAAAGTTGGTGGTGTTTTATGTAATATAGTTTGTTTATTGTGCATAAGTGAAGTGAATGGAAAATAATACCACGGACCATGAATTTTGAGATGCCACAAAAACTCCATGGAAAGTTCTAACAAGAGAGCCATCGTCTTGTTGGAACATTGAATTAACTACCTACAAAGAACATACTACATATACATATAGTTCGCTACTATTAACAAATAAATTAAGATAAAAAAGATGGATAAAAGAATATATTATAGAAGATTTGGCGTTTCTGCCTTTACATTAATTTAGACATAGAAAAGATTTGGCGCGTATGCCTTTACATTAACTTGGACATTATAGATGATTTTTTTAAATGTACGAAATATTATATAGAAGATTTGGCGATTAGGCCTTTAAAGAATACATAAGAACTACCTATATTGACAACTTCAGAATTGGCAGTATGGATTAATTCCTTCGCCTGTCCTATTGGACGAATATTATTACTACTACTACTCTTCATTGACAGATGTCAAAATGTCTTTTTTATTAACATTTGTGTATATGTTGTGTAAAATTGAAGCAGTAGTGTGAGTAATGCATATTTTAATTAATTTAATGTACTTCTAATGCATTTTATATAAAATAAATAGCTTTCAGCACTTCTCCTCCATATAAACTTCAACTATGCCAAATTTTCGCCCAATTCCATTAAAAAGGGATACAAAATTTAGGCTTCACGTATTAATATAATGATAATATGAAAACTAACAAATTATAGCAGAAAGACAAATAAATTACTAAAACAAATTATCACTAAACCATATTTTAAAATAATATTAAAACTAACAAACTGTAACAGAAAGAGAAAGAAAATACAACAACCAATTTATACGAACTCTATTGCATGAATAGACTGATATGTAATAAATAGATCTAACGTCTCCTCATATCGTCACTGTACCTGCAAGAACAAGAACAAGTACCACTAGAAGTCTCCAACTTTTGAGCAATAATATAACAAGTTACATAAGTTTCACCGTGTAAACTATGAATTGTATACAATTTCTTGTACTGAATCGTTAAGTTTTGACTTTAAATTGCTTAATTGGTATAAAATTTAACACTCGAATAGTTTTAGTGAAACGAATCTATTTTTGCAATAGAATAAATAAATGTTGAAAAAATAAGTTATTGTGTGGGGACTGTAACAAAAATGTCACAAAAATGTGACAAAAATATTACAAATAATATTTTTGTTTATGGTTTTTTTTTTTTTTTCGAACTGACTACGCTATTGACCAAACAAGGTCTTAACAGCTTCACCGGACTACATTTTTGTTTATGGTATTTTTCTTTTTTGTTCGAATAGTATTTATTCTATTGGGGATTACAAATAATATTTTTGTTTATGGTATTTTTCTTTTTTGTTCTAATAGTATTCTATAAAAACTTCTACCGGTTGCAAAATACAGTATTTTGAACCTGTTCTGGACTTTGAAATAGGTTTCATATTGTGATAACGGAACCCTAACAAACGAAATACTTATAATCTCGAAACGATTTAAAACGAAACAAATGTTTGGTTGTCTAGATATAAGAATTAAATTTACTATAAATAACCATTGGTAGGGGTGCCAGTTCACGGAATGCGGGTCTTAATAATCGGCTTTCAGGACAGGGTAGCATCTCTTATCTGATCGATGTGATTTGTCTGGGAAACCGTGAGCACAGGATAGTCCCCCGGGCTACCGTAACTCACTTCGGAGGTAGGGAGTTGGCAGTTACAACATTTGTACTTCTGACATACGATTTATCCGAGATTCAGTAAATATTTTTTCTAACATTGGTACTCGTTCTATCGACAGTAAATTTCTAAAGGGTGATTTTGTTATATTTTAATATGGATATTATTAGTTTCAATTAATAAGTGATTTATTCTGTTAATTAAATTATCGATGTAGTTGTCGATTGTTTTGGAACGGTTGTATTCAAGTGCATATTAATAATGTGCATGCATTATTGACTAGTATTTTGTGTGTTATATTTAGAACAAATTTCCTCAGTTGACTGTTAGAAATCATCACGTAAAAAATACACGTTATGCCACTAAGTAACTTTCTCTCCTTGTATCGCTTTTCATTATGTACCAGTGTGTGTACGCATGTGAATATTGAATTTCAAGCAATATTACATTAAAATTTAATTTTGTTTAGCATTTTTGTTATAATTTATAATTATCATTATTACATAGTATAAATCAAAGTCCCCTACCGCGTCTGTCTGTCTGTCTGTTTGCGATAAACTCAAAAACTACTGAACGGATTTTCAAACGGTTGTCACCAGTGGATAAAGTGGTTCATGAGGAACTTTATGATATATAATTTGTCAAGGATTTTTTTATAATCAGGGCGGGACAACGTCTGGCGGGCTCGCTAGTCTATTATATAATAGATATAACCCACGCTTGCTCAGCAGCGTTTGATTATTTGGTAAACTATTACCCATTGTTTTATATTACGTCCATAAGTATTTTTTCTGTGTTAACTTTTTAAATTAAATAGCTTAGTTTTGTCCGGCGGTGAGCGTTAGTGGCTGCAACACAGTTATTAACTACAGCAGTCACTAACGCTCATCTATTTATCGCTAGTACTTAGACTAGCTAATATGTAATAGTAATATATTGAAAGTAAGCAAATGAAGATATATGTAATCAATTTTACTAGGAAAATGTAATTTAAATAAATAATTATTTTAAATTGTATTATTAATTTTTCTCTCATTTTTTTGATAATATTTTTCCTAAAATATTAATGTTTTTTTTTAATTTGATTTATTAATTCGTTTCTGAAGGGATCCCTTGACAGCACACGCTTTTTCTTGTTTTAATTAAAAAAATATAATGTATAAAATCATACTGGATTTGCTTATAGCTAGGTTTTTGTTGACCTCTAATATAAACTTAATCGGACCGTGGAACAAATCGTAATAGTCAAATCACTGCAAAGAAATGCTGTTTTGTTTCGAAAACTTAAACATTACTATATTTTTTGTATTATTAGTACTTACGAATGATTTCATAGTTTTAAAGCCAACTGGATGTTAGGTATGTAAATTTAAAAATGTCAAAAAAACTAATTTAAAATAACCTTTTCTATTTATAAATTTATCTAAATACGATCTCAATTAACATGCAGGTCTCTGAGCGCTTTGTATATCATTACAAGAACTCAATGATAGCGAGGTTACGCAGATCCATTCGCATCCCATAAATATTTATAAGGGCTTTCATCCCTTGACACCGCATATTTAAGAGCTCTGTTTATTTTATACTTTTTTTAATGAAATTCATTGAGTGTAGTAATAAGTAACGCTAGAAAAGAATGTTTATGTATCGCACAATTTGAATATTTGATAGAGGATTTAAATAAATCACTTGATATATTCACAACTGCAATTGCTAATTTTCTTTGCAAATAACATTTTTTTACATTAATCGGTATTGAACGAATTTCGTCTGAACTTGTTATCTATAGTTCCTTCTCAAATGTGAATCACCTAGTCCTAGAACGTGTTATAGATTTAACTAATCTTAATACCAGATAGTGACCTAAACTCTTTGCCAATAAGACGAAAATGTAGTAATCTTTCTTTGGTGAAAGGATAATCATTTCGTTAGTGGATGGATATAGGAGTAAAGGAAGATCGATGAAGGTATTGATGGATGTTGTGAAAGATAACATATGTATAAAAGATATGAATACTAAGGTGACATCTGAGAGGGGAGAGTGGAAATGGAAAACGTGTTGTGCTGACCCTACTCAGGTGGGATGAGGGTAAGAAATAAGGATATTTAGCAAACGAACTATTATACGTAATGTCTCTTTCCTAATACAATTCTGACATAAAGTCTTATTAGGTCACATCTTCATCTTACTTCTATGTTTCTTCTAGACAAGCTCAAAAATAAAGGATACATTATTGGTTAGATTGTACATAATGTAATGCATAAGTGAAGAAAATCGTTGATGAATTTACAAAATTATATACACAAATAAATTAGCATGTGCTGAAAAGGAAGCTGTCCATCGGGAATCCACTATATTTTTCGTATCCACTTAATTCATAAATCAAACGGAATAGAAGAATTCGATTACACATTTAAAACTGATTGATCTTTGAATCCAAAATATAAGATACAAAGTTGCTTGAACGATATTATGTCAATAAAAGAGATATAAAGATTTATAGAGACTTAATTCTTCGTAATGTTTTATAACATACGAGTACATTACATGTTTCTACTGGCATTTGCTTATATTTTCCACTTGCAATTAAAATAGGCGTTTATCTACGTCTAGTATCTACTGCGTTAAAAGCAATTGCGACTGATCTTCAAGTTAATTGCATCGTATTTCTACAACATAAAGTCAATCACATAGTTTATAATCCTGAATTTTATTAACGTGGATCAACTTCTGTTGTAATGTAATAAATTAGTTTCCCTCTATCGATATAATAGTACTTCTAGTACTGAACTGGTTCCTGTACTATCAGAGTTTGCTAGCTTTATCTAATGATTAGTGGAGTCAAACAGAATTGATGATCATTGAGAAATTATTGTGAAACAATCGCCAATACTATATGTATAAGATTATCAAAGCCATAACCAAAAACTTAGAAAAGCTGGATTTTAGTAAAAGACGAGACAATTTAAATAATTGAAACAGTGACAAATTGGTCATCCCGTGTTTCAGGCACAGTAAGACCAGTAACAGTTTTTAGGTAATAGTCACAAGTCAAGCGAAGACCCAAAGCATATTACCGATTTGCCGGATAGTAAGATCTAGCATCATGTCAAACGGGTTTTAATGTTTAAAGGCTTTTATAAGATGGCTCAATATGTGAATGATGGTGATGTCTCAAAGGGCACTCATCTCTGTGCATCTGCTGCACAAGTACTGTACCGCTGGGGGGAGGCAATTGACAAGCACGGCGAGACCTAGCACCGTGGTCTTCTCTCCAAGCTTCCAGCATACAGACACTCCAACAATTTGTGCAAATGGATACAGCTATCTAGCTTTCTACATGAGCACAGAAATCGTGTTCTTATCGGAGGATCGCAAACTCAGGTCATTTAATGCTGGAGTTCTTCAAGGCTCTGTACTTTTACCTACATTGTTTCTTCTGCATATCAATGATATGTTGCCTTTGGGCCGTATTCATTGCTATGCAGATGATAGTTAGATAGATAAGTGCTATTACAGCAAGCCCTCTTGCGGTCGGGGAGAAACAGAAAAGAGAACTTGTCATTGAGCTCGACCAATCTTTGCATCGCATATTAAGGTGGGCAGCAAGTAATTTGTCGAGTTTAATGCTAACAAAACACAGGTGTACGCGTTTATCTGCAAAACATCTCCATTTACCCCCTTCTTACTCTTTAGAACGTCTCGCTCGCAATGCGAGACAGTCTCAATTTCTTAGGTATAGATATTCGCAACGACCTCAATTCCAGGATTACATCAGGAGCACTCCACTGCATCTCGGAGAGTCTGAATCCTGAACAGGATGCGACGGTTTTTCACGTCCGATCAGCTATATCTCCTTTATAAGGCACAAGTTCGGCCTTGCGAGGAATACTGTTCGTACCTCTGGGACGGTTCGTCCAAATACTTACTACTGGATGCCCTGGACAAGTTGCAGAGACGGGCTGTCCGCGTTGTTGATGATGCAGACATTACAGAGTTTATAGAGCCGCTTCATTTGCGCAGAGACATTGCCTCACTAAGCGTGTTCTACTGTCCGTATCATGGCGAGTGTTCTGAAGAGTTATTCAAATTAATCCCTTCCTCTCCTTTTCACAACCGAACCACGCGCGCTGGTTTTCGGAGCCACAGTTTTACGGGAAACCCTATCTGGGCACGAACTAAAAAGTTCGCAACATCCTATCTTTGTCGTACCGTGAAGCTGTGGAACAATCTCCTAGCTTGTGTTTTCTCCTACCTATAACATGGGATCCTTCAAGCGTAACGTGAAGAGGCATTTACGCAGGCCGGCATGACAGCGACGATTGACGAAGGATGACGTATCTCTCGGTAGTTGCCGTTGTTTTTGATTGTAATGTGCTTACCATAGCATAGCGCAGTCACTTTGCCGAGCTACAATAAAAAAAAGCTATCAATATTTGTAAAAATATGTCCGATAAAAAGATAAACTAGATCGAGTTTCTCACCGGTTCTTTACGATGACTGTGTTATTTTCCTAACTAATGGTAGTTTTCACATTCATAAGTGGCTTCTCAGGGCCTAAAGATTATAAAGTATTTTTGATTCTGGTTTTACAATCTATATTATCAAAACTATTATTATTATTGTGATATTATAAGCTACGAAAACTCTACTCTACTCTGATGCTCACTGTTATAGAAATATGTAATTTCTATCCACTCCACAATAGGAAATGAGTGACGTTCATTATGAAGATGACAGAGTCATTCGTTTGTGAAAGTCTTTATTACGTTCACACAAAGACAATTGCGAATGAAAGGCAGTAATTTAATAAGAACGTGTACACAAAGGCCTCGGGGCAGCGTAATGGTCCAGTTTTCCCTGCGGTTAATTAGTGAAGCGATAAGGTGCACCTGTGTCTGACCCTTTCACTCTCGATTATAATAAACGTATATTTATATAGAAGTTTACTGAAAAAAATAGTTTTATTTCTAATACAATTTTGTGAACAAATTTAAATATCATAGACGCAATTATCTTCTCATTTAAAATGCATAGTATTATTTTTGATTAAAATCCTAACTAATATTATAAATGCGAATGTGCATTTGATTGTTACATTTTCGTGCCTTAACTACGCAACTGGCATGGAATTTTCGATCATCCAAAAAAAGTATTTTTTCGAGCGATATTAAAATATACTTTACCATATTCAAGCAAACATGCCTGTAGTCATTCTTATGCTAAATAGCATAAAATATTTTGGGGTGTTAGGAATGTCAAATAACATCTAAGACTTGAGACAACCAAGCCAACCTCACCTGCACGTGGTGCACGCTGCTGAATAACGGACGAGGCAATGGCGAAAACGGGGTGGTAGGGTTTTACAGCTTGACTGGGTTGCAAACACCATGTATATGGCGAAAAAGCCCGTCATAGTGATTCGCTTTTGCGGGTCGCGTTTCGGGATCAGCCTGTGCATATCCAGCTCTGCGCTGGCCGGCATGACAGTGGCGAATGGCGATGGATAGTGTGTCACTCGGTGGTTGCCATTGTTTTTGGGTTGTACTATGCTTACTATCAGGCTCAGTGCAGTCATTTTGCCGTGATACTATAAAAAAATTAACTATCAAATTAGTAGTATACTCACTTTTGAGTTTTAGGCTGTCAGATTATGTGGACTTTTTAATTCGAAATTGTGTATCTAGCATAGTTATTGCAAGATTTTCTCCACAGCTTCTCTCGCTTTAATGCTGATTTGATTTATCTTCCGTAACAGTGTTTCTTTGTTAATGAAAGGTATCCCAAGTTCTTTTTTGTCTCTCTAATAACGTTCATGCAAAATTTCATGATGATCGATTGAGTAATAAAAAGGTAATAAATAAACTCATATTCGCATTTATAACATTAGACTTAGGATGAAAATTTGTGAGTATATAGTAGCCATTAATAGCTAAACATAAAATTTCCTGTCACATTTGACCATTTCTTGTGTTTTACACGCTTCGTGACAATGAAATCCGATGTTTTAAGTGTTAATATCACAGAAAAATGTGAACAATCATTACAAAACAACAAAGCTGTTTCTTTTTAAATGCATTTATCGGAAAACACGTATAGACGCTTGGCGATCTTCAATGTTACGGTTAGTTGGATTACTTAGCTAAATGCGGTCTAGAATAGGCTTTAATATCATATTTTATTTTTATTACAATATTTTCCTTCACTGAAAGTTCAACATCATTGTTTGATTTATAATCAATTGACACAATGTTCGAACGGAACAATTAGGTCATTATTTCTTATCTCATGATAAACTTTGGAGGCTTTAGAATTACGACTAAATTCACAAATAAATATAATATTCGTTTCAAAACTGCGGATTTGTTTATTCATATCCTCATTTCAACGTCGTCCCAATGAAAACAAATCCGTTCTAGAAAGGATGTACCGGGGAGAGTAATCTCGGGTCCGGAAACCATTTACCTTTGAGATTGTTTGGAGCACGTGTTCATTTGAGCTTCCATTACCTATACGTTTCCTTTAGTTGAATTCTCTATGGGATATATCGAAGCTTCTATTTTCTGCAATTACCTTTAATATTTACTAATATACCTATATAAACAATTTAATATTTCTATTGATAACTAGTCTCGCACGGCCAGCGGCAGTGACAATTTTACCGGCTTATTATTTTTATTTCGCATTATCTTCTGGTCAACTCCATCAGCATACTTAACAGGCTGTAAAAAGTAAATTGTATCTCCATGAAATTTCCGTTTTAGTTTTAGTTTAGTTTCCGATTTAGTTATTTATTATTACAAAAATTTAAAAGTATACGTGAAATATATCCAAACTTAATCTTGTAAAATTTATTTTACTTTTAAAATAAAAACCAACTAAAGACATTAAAACTTAAATATGTTTTCGCGGCCTTTTTTGTCAAGTTAAAAGTAATTAATATTTTTGCAATAGATTTTATTCCTTTATTTCAAATTGTTCAGATAGTGCACGCCATATCATAGAATGTTTTGCCGACTTTAATTACCTTTCTTCATCATCATGATTAACTAAAATAAAACAAACAATGAAATTTAATAAGATAAAAAACAAATATAAGTGTTGTATATTCGGACAAAATCTTACGGCCGATTATTTTCCGTACGTCTCAAGTGGTCGTAACCGTTCCCTCATTCCGTTTTATTGTTAATAAGAATTTACTGCGTATCCAATAGTTTCCAGTACGACTGTAATTCATCTTCAAGCCTTCAGACAACGTAACGTGTAACAATAAACAGTGTGAGATGATTGTTAAATCGAACGCACACTTTCGCCGCGTGTACGCGTCGCGTGCTCAGATCCTACCGATGAAGCCCTCTACAGAGCCGCTTTTGTGTTCATTCTCTCGCAAGTTACGAGCGGTTAGCGATTAACGCTCTTCACACTGCTTACTGATGCTTTAATAATAATTGTACATACACTTTAAATGCTAATTGCTCCGCTATGATAACTATAAAGTGCATAAATAATTTAACAAATTTGTTTGGTCGTACGCATTAGCAAGTTCAAATTAATAACTTATGTAAGTATGATATAATTAAATATATTTACGTAATAAATACAAAATGAAAAGGTTCTACATAAAATTTAAATTCACGTGTATGTTTATTTAAAAAATACATCGAAATGCTATTAAAGAATTTCAGATAAACTGACTGAAACTAAAACATGCACAGTGTGTTATTAAAATCATAGAATCTAAGGGAACTAAACTATTTTATGATTGATTACGGAAAAAATAGAGGAAAACTGAATTGAAATTGAACTAATATAAATATTTTAATGCATAATTTTCTTATTGTTTTTTTTCCAGTAAGTTTTGATATTGACGTCAATAGCTTGAAATACATTTTTTTTAACCGACTTCGAAAAAGGAGGAGGTTACTACGTTCGGTTGTGTGTATTTTTTTTTAATGTATGTTAATCGATATCTCCGTCAATTATGAACCGATTTTAATGATTCTTTATTTATTGGAATTGGTTATTTTCAGAGGTGGTCCTATATAAATTTGAGGAAAATATTCAACGCCTAAGGGGGTGAAAAATCGTTTCTTTGATTTTCACCCACTTCGTCTTTACGTATTTTCATGAAATTAGAACGATTTATTATACCCATTAGAAACCAAATATATTTATGCACACTAAAAATGGAAAAATAATATTTTTATGCAAAAAAACTAAACCGCCTTCGATGTGAAAACCTAATAAGGCAGTAAAAAGCGAAAAATAACTGAATTATTAAATTAACCAAATTAAATAAAAAATATTGATATTTGCGCTACCTAATATATTTGAAGTCGATGCCAACCTATATTTCAAATTCGTTGCAGGTAATAAAATATGTACGAGATGGGACACGAGAGTGGATCAAAACTTTGTATGTAGATGATATGAATTTAGGTTGGCATTGACTTCAAATATATTATTAGGTAGCGCAAATATCAATATTTTTTATTTAATTTGGTTAATTTAATAATTCAGTTATTTTTTGCTTTTTAGTGCCTTATTAGGTTTTCACATCGAAGGCGGTTTATTTTTTTTCCAAAAAATTTTTATTGAGATATTTTCCATTCATTTGTCACAATATACTTATATAGTTGAGATTTATAAATGTCAATGAATTAACATCTAAATCCAATTAAGCTTATTATATTCTTTTAAATAGTTATTTTATTATATCCTAAAAAAATGATAATGAATGAATTCTTATGACTTGTACCATACTCATGTAAACCGGTAGCCGTACCTTACACCGTCTCACAATATATTACGAACAATTTATCGCTATTGGAAAATTATTTCTCGATGGAAATCCTCAAACGAAATATGGTGCCGGATAGTTATATGGGATAACTATTTCAGTTATAATGCACAGTTCTTCACGGTTATTGTGCTGTCTTAAGACATGATTTTGTGAATTTATTCCTTACAGGAACATTGGGAGAGGTTCTAAATGATTTGTCATATATTCAGAATGTACGGTCATATTTCAAACTGAGAAGTATTTATCCTTCCTCATATAGAGAGAACGTCCCTCTGTCTGTCTGTTGGTACAATTGTAACTTAAAAACTTCGGAATCAATTTTCATGATATTTATTTTATACAGTAAGTTTTTTTTTGGTTAAATTTATGTGTATGCATATGTTTTGCTACATTGCTGTAACATATCCAAGAAGTAATGAGATTAATAATAAGTTCATAAAATAACTTGCACTACATTCTTTGCTATATTTTATACAGTAAAAACGTAATAAATATAACAAGAAGGATTTCAAATAAATAGTTAGATATAAAATAAAACTTCTGGTGTATAAAATGCATTATCTAAAAATAACAATAATGTTCACTGCTATAATTACTTTTAATATCTCAGAATTAATTATTTGTACTTACGATTAATTAATTAATTGTAAAATTAATTAATTGTACTTACGATTATTGTTACTACGAGTATTATTTACCTGTCCTATTTAAAGATTGTAATGCTTATATGTATTTTAAATATATCTGTGTTAAAAAGAAAAATCCGAGTTTCTTCTTGGTTTTTCTCGATGATCGGGTTGTTTTCCGAACCGGTGGTAGTTTGGACGTTAATACGCGCATTCTTAGAACCCAGAATTTTGGATTTTCATTCCGAGCTATCTATATATTAATACGTGAAGTGAAAACTTTGTACCCCTTTTTAAGCGAATTGCGGGAATGGATGAACTTGACGTTTAGCAAAGTTTATACGGAGAAGAATTGCGTAAAGCAATTTTTTTATACAAAATGCATTAGATATACATTAAATTTGTTAAAATAAACACTACTGCTTAAATGACACACAACAGATATAGACATGTAAATGAAAAAGATTTTTCGCCATCCTTCATTTTACGTTCCAATTACCTTTTTTCATCCTACATTAACATAATTTAAGTTCCATGCCTTACATGCCCTTTGAAATTAACTGATCAAAATGTAAATTCATAATATACATCAATGATTAGTAGATATAAAATGTATCTTTAGCGAATTTATGAAACCACTGAAACTTATTGAATGTGAAAATGAATTATGGTTGAATTTCGACCACTAGGCGACCACTACCTATAATAATTATATATATTGTATGAAGATGTATTTTACCACCGCCAAATACTTATTGTAGGTAATTTTCGATTGCCGCATTTGGGGATCACTCTTATGGCTTTTTTTTATCATAGGAGGCATACGAACAGGTGGGTCACCTGATGTTAAATGATCACCAACGTCCACTAGCAACATCAGGGAAGTCGCAAGTGCGTTGCCAGCCTGCGTGTGAAGGAGTGAGGGAGAATGGGAGGGAGGGGGTGGTGACAGGGGAGAGGAGGTGCGTGTCCGGCGCTCTCACTGACCGAACGGTAGTGCAAGCACTGTTACTTCACGTCGGTTTTATGTGAGAGGGTGGTACCACCCCGACCGAGCCGATCCAATCGTACTGAAACCAGTAATAGCTTCAGCGTGGCACTACCACTTATAAAACCTTACCATTTCACCGCCAACATAATCCGTAAGACTATTGTAAGATACTAAAAAAGTGAGAAATACTGTTCATAAAACTTTGTCGTAACATTATTCAATCTATGCCAACCGCGACGAGTCACAAATCTGATTACCGGGACTCGGCCGGGCGGCCGGATAAGTGCCTATGCTTTATTATATCGCAAATTTCATTTGTTACGCTGCTATCTTTGATAAATTTAAACCTTATTGACCGTGGAATTGGCTTTTGTTTATTTGATAGATAAACTTTAGCGACAATAGGAAGTTCGTGTGATATATTTACACTGACTATTTTTTTTAAAAGACTTACGAGAAAATTGTAAGATATTGAGGTTATATGAATCCAATTTATTTGCCTACGGACAACTACAGGTGTAGTCTTTATAAAACCGTAAATTAAGAAACAGTAAATTTATTTTAACATATGATGTATCGGTAAATTCACGTTCATTGTAGAAGTAACATTGAAGTATGTCGTCTGTTAATCGAAAATGAATGCGGAATATGGGTAAGTTTTAGGAATAAAAACTCCTTTAAGCGCGTTTAGCGGCACTTTTTGGCAGGAGATAAATTTATAACTTCGCGTTTGGAGTTTTTCTAGTTTTCTAGTTCTAGAGATCTAAGTTTGTCATGTAGTGAATTTTATTTTTTATTCATAATATTGTGCTACTTGACTCTATATTGTGTAAAATTGGTGGTTTTATGTAATATAGTTTGTTTATTGTGCATAAGTAACGTGAATGGAAGATAATACCACGGACCATGAATTCTGAGATGCCACAAAAATTCCATGGAAAGTTCTAACAAGTTGGCCGCCATCTTGTTAGTTCATTGAAATGATATCAAGAAACTGATAATATCGATACTCACTTGACAATGGCAGTGATGGTCTAGAAGACTGATCGAGCGTATTGCGGTTGCGTGGCTTGAGTCAGACTAGCTACGCGTAGTATAAGAGCCTCTGTACATCTAATATTTGATGTTTTATATTGAGATTGTACAGCCCATCATATGTGTGATGAATTAATAAACTGTATAAAAAATTATATAATTATTATTCGGAGTGCCTGTACATCTAAGAGAAATATTAATGATAATAATTTCAATTTACAAATTATGAAATTTTGATATTTCACACTATAATAAATTTAAAAGAGGGCACAGTTTAATTTCTATTGTTTTTTGAAGTTTATACTTCTTTTGGCGCGCTAAGGAAAAATGATGAGAGTAAATTTTTACGAAGCGCGCGCACGCCGTCACGAAAAACCGACACCCTGAAGTTAGCTATAGTCAACATTTTGTTTCTTTGTATTACGTCAAAGAAGTATAACTTCTAACACGTGTACATATGTACACACATACTTTTTTTTTAGTTTTCATTTCTGGCAGCAGCCCTTATGACTGCCTGGTCTTTTTTAATTTCAAACCTTTTTTTAATTTCAAATCTTTAAGTGAGCCACCCTTCTACTGTAACTACTAAAAAAGTTTGACTTCTTTTATTTTGTTATTCTTTATTAGAGTTGTTAATGCTATCACGTAAATAAACATTTTTCACTTTTTATTTTTATATGTTTCATTTATGATATAGTGTTATAGGAAATTAAGTGAAAATTCAACCCTATTTACTCTTTATGCTAGAGGGTAATCAGGTCAGGACGAAATATATACAACCTTTAGATAAACCATTCTGATATTAAATGATTCCTTCAATTTTTCGATTATCGTCCTTTAAATTTTAAGCAATTTAATACCAAAAGTTAGGTATTTTTATATATCAAGTCGAATATAATGCTGCTTCTTTCTGTGCATCCGTTAAAAACGATTTTAACTATCTATGTTTGTATAAATATACCAGGTGAAAGGTTAAACAAAACACTTGCAGTTTTCTGGGATATGACACTTTATGGTCACATTTAACATATAAAATAATAATATCAAAACAAATACTAATAAACAACCAAGAAAACCTAAAAAGTTTGTTCTAAGACTTTCAAAAGTATAAACACAATCATAATAAACCTAGGCGCAACGACCGATGCCGAATGCTGCAATGGGCGACCCGGAGTTAATAGCTTTCGATAATAAAACGGATAATAAACCCTTTGTTTTGTATCTGACGTTTTTAAGTTCACGTTCTAGTGAAAGTAAAATCACTCGACGGTCATTGACACTATGCTTTAACATATAAGGGTGAAGATTGTGTATAATTTTTGTATTTTTCTAGATAATTAGGTCAAATATTGAGCACCTACTTTTTAAATTGATTTAGAACGAAAATCGAGTGCAGAGTATCCTACATAAATATTGCTACTGTCTAAACATTCAGCCTGTATATGATGAAAACTGTTACAAAATCATGTTTCTGGCCGGTAATTTTTAATGATCGGGTTGTTTTCTGAATTGTTGGTAGTTTTAATACCAAATCATTTGTTAATTGTGTAAGAATATATGGTAAAAGACGGAATATAATATTAAATCAAATAAAATTAAGTAAAATTTCACCGTAAAGTGAGATGCGTGTGAAATTTATATTATCATACTGTCGGTGCGTAAAGGGTGTTGCCAGTCGTGACTCGTGGGCTGACAGAAATTAAAGATGGCCGATATACGTTACAATGTTTCACAGTACAGCTTTCATTGTTATGTAACACTCGCGTAGTAAATCAGAATCACGTACTAAAGGCGTTTGTTAGAGAACGTATCTTCGTTTACAACATGCTATAGTATAAATAAACTCCCGTGGGTATAAACTTTATCAACATTAATTTAGATTGAGTTTATATAAATTAGTTTCCGCAATTGATTATTTTTGTTATTTTATTGTTTAACTAGTTATGCCCGCGACTGCGTCTGCATGGAATCTGATGTAACAAAACAGTAAGTTATCTGAATGTATTGAGTTTAATTACTTATCCTTCGTATTCAAGTCGCGTCGTCATTAAAATTAAAAAAAAAAGTTATAGTAAACCAACCCGCCGCGATATTACCTTACCGCGTCACTCGGGGCTGTTTGCCCGAGCGCCTGCGCCTCTGAGACAAAATCTGTCTCTGCGCATGCGCGTGCGATCGTACGAGGCGACGCCGCGTCCTCGCGCCAAAACAGTCTGCCCAAGCACTCGTGACGGCTTGACGCTTGCCTATCAACATGCGCCTACGACGCACACACACGCGCTTCCTTTGTATAGTTTACCGTGTTTTACATATAATATCTAGTGAACACCACGATTGTACTTTTGTTGTATTGAATAAACAGTTAGCCCTGAGAATTAGCCTTGTTTCCATCATATGAGATACACACCCCTCATATAAAGTTATACACCGAATCGATTTTAATAAAACAAAAACTAAATGTTACTCGCAGATAGGCTTTATGACTTTTGTTTTTTTTTTTTTGTTAGAAACGCAGTACTTTAGCAGTGATACGTGTTCAAACAGGCAGACGTCATTTCTAAAAATTATATTGTATTTTATTAATTATTCCTAGACACCTTTTTTTTCTTCATGAAGGAATCCCTAACGGATATCCATCTCGCCGGGCAGCAGAGGATGGATATGCCCGAGTCGCACGGACTAAAACCCCATGGTATCTTCTTACACCTTTTGGCCGGAGGAGCAGGGACTGTCTAATCGACACTACATCTGCTCCTCCAACAGGTGTTGTCCCCTCCTAAGGGACCCAAACTGCGGCCTGAGGGGTCAAGATGGTGGACCCCTCAAGGGGAAATGTGTGTTACTCCCCCTAGGTGTTATTCTTAGACACCTGTAACAATTTTTTTTACATAAATCTAAAAAGTACTGACATCTTAATTATACATTCTCATTATATATACAGATAGTCATTGATAAGTTTTAGTGTTATAAAAAAAATGGAGACAGTTTCTTACCATCGACTAGTCGAAGCATAAATTGTAAGTTTCTATTAGTCATACTTCACGATCCTTCCCAATGGTATAACCAAAGGGTGACAGAGGTAGCAAAATACCACGAATTGCGGCCCGGCCAGAGAGGCGGCGAATTCAGAAGTAACTGCTTCAATAGTTTATTAAGATTAGATTACAACATGACGACTTTTACTGGGGCCCCGTCCAATGAATTTGTCGCAAACGTAAGAGGGTGTAGTGACGCCACTACTTTCAACTACAATCTACAACATTGGTACAATACTCAACACGGATAATAATAGGGTGTAAGGGGTGTCGAATAATATCTAAGACTTGAGACATCCAAGCCAACCTTACCTGCACGTGCACCTGGTTAATAACGAACGAGGCTATGGCGAAAGCGGGGCGGTAGGATTTTACAGCCCGACTGGGTCGCAGCCACCATGTATATGGCGAAAAAGCTCGTCATAGTGATTCGCTTCTGCGGGTCGCGTTTCGGGATCAGCCTGTGCATATCCAGCTCTTCGCTTGCCGGCATGACAGCGGCGACCGGCGATGGATAGTGTGTCACTCGGTGGTCATCATTGTTTTTGGATTGTACTGTGCTTATCAGGCCAGTGCAGTCATTTTGCCGTGCTGCAATAAAATAAAAAAAATAATAATAAGGGAAGAAACAAGTTTATATCCCTTTTATTTACTCGCTAATGTAGAAGAATTAAGACACACTAGTTAATTTTATTAATAAACTGTTAGTAATCAAAAGTACGGACCGTGAAAAAAAAAACAAATTACTGGGTGTCAAATTATCGAGACTCGTTTATACTATAAAGTAAATAAGGTATCATTCAATTAAAATAATTTCACTGTCTTTTTTATATTTCACCAGAATTTTTATTTAATTATAATATAAATATATTTTTCTCTGTCGCGATTTTGTACCATCTTATTAACTAAATCTATAGTAAATCGGCAAAAAAGAAACACAAGTAAGTAAATCCCGATTATTGCTGAATAATTGTAACATTTTTAAATGGTTATGAATGTTGTAATCTATACTAATATCCAAAGCCGAGGTGTGCCGTGCACCCTTGAGCTAGTTGTCAAAATAAAATCGGCTGAGTGCCTTAAGCGCTCGCCTTAGTAGTCCGGTGAAGCTGTTAAGACCTCCCATGGTCAATAGCGTAGTCAGTTCGAAAAAAAAAAAAAAAAAACTATACTAATATTATAAAGAAGTATTACATTAATCACGAATAGGGTCGATTCAGTCAAGATACTGTCACTATTTATTTGGCCAGAGTTTCGCCTTACAATACTTGGTACATATTAATGCGTAGATATCACAACATCTTGCCTTTTGAAGGCCGATCTATGTAAGTCAAAGTGATTACTATTTACACATAATTCCGCAAAATAATTTAAGTAACACAAAAATAATAAAGTATGGACATATTAATGTTATTTAAGCTATACAACAATTCTATACAATTATCCTTATTTATGTATCTCTAATGTGTTTACTAATCTGTTTCGACATGCAGATCAGCGACATCTTGCCTTTTATAGGCTGAACTATGAAGTCAAAGAATATAACTATTTATTCATAATGATCAAACTAATTATTCAAGTCTATATAATGATATCAATTCTTATTTACGTCTTATTAAAATCTATATAATAATAATAATAATTCATATTAATGTTTAATATGGTGGCGCTAGTGTCAATGTGTCTCTCTAATATGGCGGCACTAGTATCAATGTGTATTTATAATATGAAGGCGCTAATATCAATGTTCCGGTCGTGTTGTAGTCTCGTCTCTTGAATGTGATGCAGCGGCACCGGAAGTGGGTGATAACAGAAGTAAAGTTTGAGTAATATCTGGAACTACTGGTTCGATTTGAAAAATTCTTTCGGTATCATTTAGCATTTATCGAGGAAGGCTATAGGCTATATATCATCACGCTAAAACTATTAGAAGCGGAGCACCAGTGAAGAATATTTCAAAATCGGAGTATTTTTCCTCCGCTGCGTGTTAACGTTTGTCCAAAGTAACTATTCCACGCGGACAAAGGCACGGGCAGAAGCTAGTGGTATATAAGTTCCCTCACTTATTTTCAATAAAAAAAAATATTTTCCCCACTAAATAATTTTTTCCTATGGCCGGCTCTTAGCACTACCATTTGTAAATTTATAACCTGCAACCCCTTTTCGTGATTTACAACAATGGTAATAGAATTGGAAACGTATTTTTAATGTTGCCATATCTTTTTCTACATATTATTCTACAGGTACTTCTGTTTTATGATAACTTACATAATATAGTTGTTATATCGATTCTTTTATATGTTAATAATAATACTACACACAAATATCTTTAAAATGTTGATGTTCATTTTCCGTGTTCGTAATTTCTGTCATATAAACGCCTTGATCGAATTTGTTGCTTTTTTTGTATTCATAGGGAACCAAATTACTTATAACTTCACCTGGTAGGTGGCGCTGTTATAGATATATAGATTTTTATATATTTTTTAACTTATTAATATTTTTGGCACGATGACGTATGCCTACCGTGTCCGCTAGTTAATATTATACAGTTTAAGATATTGTTTGTGTTTCGTTTGATTGCACTAATCTCTGAAACATTATTAACAAAATAGTTCCATGATGGAAAATGTAAGCGAGTAATTCACCATCAGTTGGAATTATTTAATAAAACCTGAACAAGTAAAACCTAGTCCTTTTTCTTATAAAATATACTAACAGTCTATTTTCGCATAACATAATTTCTTGTTATTACTTGAATAAAACATAATACTATATAGTTCAAGACATTGTTTTTTGTTCCTTTGAACACGCTAAACTTTTGAACTAGCCCGATTTGGAAAAATATTTTTAAATTATATTATAAGCTTATTTATCAAGGATGATGAGTAGTTGTCATCAAAAGCTCTTCAAATACGCTAAGAGAAAACGAAGTATTATTGCGGCCGAGTATTGGTCGTTCGGCGAGAACGAAATGTTAAGGAAAAGGGCTGAAATGCATAACTGTGAGGTGCTCAAATAGAATGGACTACTGAATTCGAGCGAGACCGCGGAAACATGTTGTCTGTTATGTAGCTCCAGGGTTGATTATTCCTAGGAGGTATTTTCTTTACCCACAGGCAGTGAAGTATCGTTAAGGTGAGATCCGATACAATAACGTATTTCATGCATTTCTCAATATCATTACCTATACAGTATAAAACAAAGTCGTCTGCCACGTCTTCGGGCGATTGGACTATTGGTAACGTACGCGATTTTATCGCCCGCTACAAACTACGTACTAAATACGACGCCGGGTAGCAAGTTCGAGACTGGGATATTAAAAAAAAAATCGTCTGCCACGTCCACGATAAACTCAAAAATTACCGAACGGATTTTCATACGGTTTTCACCAGTATATAAAGTGATTCCTGAGGAAGGTTTTATGTACATAATTCGTCAAGGTTTTTTTATTAACAGAGCGGGACATAGCTTGGCGGGCCCGCTACTTTCAAATAAATTGTCGTTCACGTATCTTTCTTTATTTTAAATTCAGTTCTTTGTATTTATTTTATGAATGTATATAGAAGTGAGTGATAATTTGAAAGTAAAGAACAAATTGTACATTTATTTTACTGTCACTACTGTCACATTGTTATCACCCACCTCCGGTGCCGCTGCATCACATTCAAGAGACGAGACTACACTACGACCGGAACATTGACATTAGCGCCACCATATTACATATATAAATTGACACTAGCGCCTACGTATTAGAGTTACACATTGATACTAGCGCCACCATATTAGAGAGATACATTGACACTAGCGCCACCATCTTAAAGATACATAAATAAGAATTATTATTATTATATAGATTTCAATAAGACGTAAATAAGAATTGATATTATTATGTAGAATTGAATTATTAGTTTGATCGTTATTATATTTACTTCAATTATTTTGCAGAATTATGAATAAATAGTACATTCTTTGACTTCATAGTTCGGCCTATGAAAGGGAAGATTTCACTGATCTACATGTCGAAACAGATTAGTAAACACATTAGAGATATATAAATAAGGATAATTATATAAAATTATTCTATAGATTAAATAACATTAATTTGTTCATACTTTATTATTTTTGTGTTACTTTAATTATTTTGCGGAATTATGTGTAAATAGTAATCGCTTTGACTTACATATATCGGCCTGTAAACGGCAAGATGTCGGTGATATCTACGCATTATTATGTATAAAGTATTGTAAGGCGAAGCTCTGCCTAAATAAATAGTGACAGTATCTACGAAGTGTTTATTGCCATTCCTGATTGCATCGACCCTATACGTGATTAATTTAACATGTTTACGTTTTGTATATATCCCTACTTTTTTTTTCCTTCACCTTGGTTTCCGTATAATACGTCCTTCTCCAAGTTTAAATGATATTTTTATTCGGTTCATACCGTTTTAGTTTACAAAGTCAGTGTATATAACGGCATCTTTTGTTAATAACTTTTATTATTTGAAATTATATGTAGTAATTAACCACAACAATATATAACAATTAGTATCATAAGTTTTGCAGAGATGGCGCTGTGTACAATTTATTTCAAAAATGCTTTTCGACGATATATATTGCGTATAATATAACTTATACTTTGTATAAGTGATTAGTGACAATATTTAATACTAGGCGATTCTAAATATTGATTATTAATATAATTATAATTTGCAATGAGTTAATAAGGGCTTTTAAATTTCTTCCAAAGAATATTTTATTTTCCTCCGAATGTTATGGCCTGTGGTGGTGATGTGTGTGATTGAATATTTATTATAAATAAATCATAATTTATTTAAGCAACCTACGGTAATATCAAAGCGGGAAGTAGGCAAGGTCGTTGTAGTGAAAGAGATTAATGTGTAATAATTAAAATTGTGTATTGTACAATATTTTTAAACAAACAAGACAAAAGAAGGTTACTTCTTTATTTATGGTGTGATAGATGGTAGTTTGTAGTGAATCACAAATCACCCTAATATGATCATATAATTACCTGCTAGGATTGCGGTATTACTTTATAATGTGTTGTAATTTAAATAGAAAAGGTCATAAATTTCTTAACATATTTCTTTTACTAACCACTTGCAATTGAGTTATTAAAAAAAATGTCTACTGTCTAATTGGTATGTTTTTTTATAATGGAAAATATAATTCACGTAAAATTGCGAACGAATAGTATATGCCAGGATTCGAACCTGCGAACATCGAATTGATATTTTCACTGTCAGTACACCTCGGGCATTTGAAACCATGCTTATGTATTTTTCCAGGTTATCAAATGTCGCGGAAGTCCTGCGTGGCTCGGGGAGCGGTAGGAGCTTGTATGTGGGTCCAAGATTGTAATCGGCTGGGCGGCAAACACGCGGGCGTGTGTGTCGACGGCTTCATGTTTGGTTCTTGCTGCAGGCTGCCAGAGAAACCATTACACACTGCAGGTATTGAGAAAATACATCACTTAGCCAATAGCTTCAGAACATCGTAAAAGATCGCTATTATTCACATTTAGTATTTTAATAAAAGTCAATAATAACCCTATAAATTATTTTGAAATAAATAAAAAAAATGTTCGTACTGTTGAGGTCAAACGATACATAATTAAATAGATAAAATATATAAAAGTAAAAATGTCCAATAACTGACAGTTACATCCAACAACTTAATACAATACAAAGTAGTAACTCTAGTGCAGTTTTTCAATGGGAGCTTAGCTTTACATGCACGTACAGTTCATATAGAAAATTTGAAATAAGAAAAAGAGCGTGGAATAAAAATTTATACAATTGACAAATACACTGAATATAAAATAAGGCACTAAATATAGGATGGATAGAGCCTACCTACACAAATACCTTACCTAAATCGAATTTTTTTAATAAAGAACCACATTTAAGACATAAATACCTTTTCATAATCCAAACTGAGCTTAGAATAAGTAGCAATAAATATTGTTTAAAACTTATTTACTCTTTCCAACACATCTTTCGTGATTTATCCAATGACGTTCTAAAATTATTTTGGGCAAAATTACTTAAATATGGAATACTGAAACATTATTATTATTATTTATTTTCAGAAACTTCATCAACGGTTACTATCACAGAGCGTACATATACAGCGCCATCTAGTACCGCGTCGACGACAACGCAACAGATTTCAACATCTACTTCAGCGACATCGCGTCCGAGCTGGCAGACACAACGACCGTCGTTCATGACGAAACCGATAGATGGCGCGCCCACACTATACAATTACCGGCCGCCAGAAATCAACTTACCCTCGTTAGGGAATTTAGATACAAGTAGCGAACAAAATAGTGATATAGTTATTAAAATACCATATAACAATGTAAATAAATACCAAAATGTAAATAGGCCGGGTGTGGAAGCGGAAACTAGTCCTCAAAACAAGATTTCGTCTAGTCTTAGCATAATAACGGGTGCTCGGCCGATGGCTGTTTCTGAACAGCACGCCGAAAACAGTATTCCTTCAGGTAACTACTTATTTACACTTATTTGAAACATTTTTAATTGTTTATACCTACAAAAGTGTTCATTCATACTGTGCTATTAGTATTGCTGTTTTTAGTTTATTAGAAGCTATTAATTTCATATCTTTCTTAATTTATTTCATCACAAATGGATAAAGTAAGAGAAAAATAAAAAGGTTTGAAATTAACATTTAACGTCTTGTTAGGAGACAGCCGGGTACACAATGGCCGCCTCCTCCGTCCGCCGGACCTGTGCAATGGGAAGATGGGTTCCCCGACCCATCCTCCCCGGTCCAGTTCCGTTGCATACCTGCGTGACGTTACATCTGTAAAAATTTTACCCTCATGCGCCTAAAGAAGTTTCACTTCAAAAAAATTACTGAAAATATAAATACCGTTGCTAATAAAAATAGAGAAAGATGTTACTGATGGTGAATGAATAATTTAAATAATATTACCTCTTTATTACGTGTAAAAAAATCTGTAGAAGTTAGTTTATTTAATACTTTTCAATATCATCATATTAATTTCATTTTATAAGTTGTACAGTGTATGAATACACTCAGATGTACTATACTGAGATGGCCTGTCAAATTACAGCACAATACATGTCAAGACCGAACAATCTGAACACAATACACTGGCAGGCGACGACCGAACCAACCTTCATCACGAAGCCCCGTCCCTCGTGGGAGAAACCGGCGGGGAAACCGAAACCGACAAAAAAATTCACCACCACAACCAGTAAACCCCACAAGAACTATATGAAGCCCAAGGATCCCATGACGAACGTGATAAATAAAACTGACGAGTCGTCAACCCCGGCACCAGTTCATACTACGGCGGCTACGAATAGTGTTGGTTAGTGTTCTTTTGAATATAATTTTTTTTCGAACTCCACGGAGCTCAAGGGTATCAAAGTGGCCTCTGCTTGGGTTGTTGCCTTGAATACAATTGAATTAAACATATAACAATACTAGCTTCTGTTCGCAACTTCGTTCGCGTGGAATATTGACTTTGGCCTAACTAACACGCAGCGGAAGCTCTCAAAAGGAAAAAAATATCGATGTCGAAGTATTCTTCATTGGTGCTCCGCTCCTATTGGTCTTAGCGTGATGCTATATCTTATATCCTATCTCGATAAATGAGCTATCTAACATTGAAAGAGTTTGTATAATTGGAGCGGAACCTTTCATATTTCCATACAAACTTTCATCTCCTATTTCCTATTGTTATTTTACACCTTTCAGGGTAAAACTGTTACAAACTTTGAATGTCATATTTATTTTTATCGAATCAACAGTATAAAAAATAAGATTCAAGCTTTTAGCTCTAAAAATGACGATACTCGCATACAGCATTTCATCCCCTCTTTCAACTTCTTACAACCATTTTTTCCGATGAAAAAGTATGTCCTTTCTCTGGCGTGTATGTGTAAACCAAATTTCATTTAAATCGGTCCAGTAATTTTGGCGTGAAAACGTGACAGATAAACAGACTGAGTTATTCTCGCATTTATAATGTTAGTAAGAATTAAGGAAGATTATGGTACTAGTTAATAAATTGTTTGTTAAGTATACGAAAGATAAATGAATAATTGTCAAATAAAAAGTTAAACTCAAACTATATTCTAAAACGCAAATAAAAGCATGAATTTTGTATATTTCATTTGTGGCGTGTGGTTTTATGCGACAAATTACAAGAGTATTTTAGTTTTTATTTTTATCTTAGATAGACCGTTCATTTTCTTCACCTTACTATATTTTCGTCTCGTTTTCGCGTATAAATCTGTAGCGCAACAGAAATTTAGTTTAAAAACGAATATTAAATTAGATATGGGAATTTTTGGCGGGATTTTGGTCTGTTATGTAGTGGATTTTATATTTTATTCATAATCTTGTGTTACTTGACTCTATGTGGTGTTAAATTGGTGGTGTTTAATGTAATACAGTTTGTTTATTGTGCATAAGTGAAGTGAATGGAAAATAATACCACGGACCATGAATTCTGAGATGCCACAAAAACTCCATGGAAAGTTCCAACAAGACGGCCACCATCTTGTTAGTTCATTGAAATTATATCAAGAAACTTGTAATATCGATACTCATTTGACAATGGCAGAAATAGTCTACTAGAAGACTGGTTGCCAAAAATGGAATGGAAGAAGAACTTGTAATACTATTAACTACTCGACAATGGCAGTAATAATCTAAAAGATTGGTTTCCAAAAATAAAGAATTTTTTTTTAGATATGGCCAGATATAAGAGAAAACAAGTTAATAAAGACGCGGTAAAGAGTTAAAATATAGCTCTAATAAAATAAGAGGCTGGAGAGAGCTTTAAGAGAATAAAAATTACTGCATAAAATTTTAAATAGCTTCATAAACCTTTTTAATATTAAAATATTAAACTTTGTATGTAACATAAAATTAAAACATAAAAATATCTCTATCGCAATCTACGAATGTAATTTGCTACGAGAAACGTGTAAATTCAAACTTTTTCATAAAAATATCATATGCACTTTGAGATTACATCTCGACCTCATTTCGTTGCAGCCATTTATTTGAGGGCGAATACATTTAAGCGCATATTCTATGAGAAGCTAGATTCTTTGCCGAGTTTTCCACGAAATATTCCGTTTTATAAGTAGTAATGTGTTTTATTGTGCATGATCACTTTTACTTTATTGTACATGTAATTGATGCCAGTACATATTATGTTGAGTTATTTACTTTTTTTTTTTAATGTCATAAGTGGTAAACGAACAGGTGGGTCACCTGCTGTTAAGTGATCACCACCGTCCATGGACACCAACAACACCAGAAGGGAGAGGGAGAGGAGGAGAGGGGAGGGGAGGTGGGCCTCCGGCCCTCTCACTGACCGAACGAAACGCAACAATGCAAGCACAGTTACTTCACGTTGGTTTTCTATGAGAGGGGACGAGCCGACCCATTCATGCTGAAACCAGTAATAGTTTCACCATGGCTCTACCACCTTAAAAAATTACTTGTAATTTTTATGATTACTGTTTAGCCCTATAGAAAAGTGTAATGATTTGTAGATCAATTAACATCCTAAACGATAGATGAGAGAAGATTACATGTGGCAAAGATGCGAATGTTAAGATGGATGTCTGGTGTAACTAAAATGGGTAAGATTAAGAATGAGTATATCAGACGAATTTTGAAAATAGCACCAGTGGCAGAGAAGTTGCGGAGTAATAAGGTAGCCATGGGCATGTTATGAGGAGTCATGAAAGTCATGTAACTAGAAAAGTTAGTATGGATAGATTGTGTTAAAAATGGCATGTGTATAAAAGGTGTGAATGCTGAGATGACATCTGACAAGGGAGAGTGGAAAAGGGAAACATGTTGTACCGTCCCTGCTTAGGTGGGATAAAGGAAAAGTCTTCTATAAGCCACTAAAAGTCCCATCAAAATCGAATCATGAGTAAAAGATACCTACGTTCTATCAGTGATATTACATTTTATGACTTCTGTTCACAATCACCTAACTCTGTATAATGGACGCCATTAGTAAAAAAAAGCCTGTCATCTAATAATTATCTCGGTGTGAATTGCATAAACCGTTTGAATTACACGCATATAAATATTATAAAGGTGCTTTATAGTATCTATATTTCATGCGTTTTTTAAATCTAATTTAAGTGTAAAACTACAAGTCGATGCTCATAATCTTATCCCTTCTAGTTACACCACATATCCATCTTAACATCTCTGCCACATGTAATCCACATTATGCAACATTACACATTTCTATAGGGGCTAAAGGCGTACTACCTACTGAAGTTAATTCTACCTACAATCTTTAAGCAATTGCAAGCGATAAGTTGACAAACTTTCATTACAATTAGATGAACGGTATAGCAAGCAGCATTTAAGATACCTACGTACAAAAATCAGACATTGCTATGTATTACAATATTTATAAACATACAAACGTAGATTATATAGAAGTCGATTATGAAATTAATATACGTTTGTACGTACACCTCTTCAGAGTGTGGAGTGACAGCGATGTGGCCGCGTCCAGAAGTACGCATCATGGGAGGCAAGGATTCAAGTTTCGGACGGTGGCCGTGGCAGGTATCTGTTAGACGGACTTCGTTCTTCGGGTTCTCCTCGACGCATCGGTGCGGTGGAGCCATCATCAATGAAGGCTGGATCGCGACTGCGGGACACTGCGTCGATGAGTGAGTAGTATTTTTATATGCTTTACTTATGTTCGCTCAAAAGTGCATACATTGGAACTTCAAACCAACAAATACATTTGTTTAACGAATTCTCAGAGGCTCGTCTACATAAAGTGGGGTCGTGTTTAAAGGTCTTGTAGAAACTGCTTTAAGTCAGTTGATAAAAAATCTTTCATATAGGTCTATAATGATTTTCGATGATCTCACTAAAATCATAGCATATCTGGTAGTCATAAGAAGCTCACCTGATGAACTATTGCTGCTATGATCTGTTTCATGACTTTTTTACCAAATTCGCCTGCAAATATCCTTAAATAGTGAACGGTCTTAAGGATTATACGTGATCCACGAATGCCTTTGTAGAGGGAAAAGTGTATAAAATCATTAAAGACCTACGAAAAATAATGGCAGTGAAATTAAGAAGTAATAGGTTACAGTGTTATGTCCATGCGATGAAATAAAATTATAAAAGTGAGTAGTGAAAGATCAAAGATGGTATGGAAAGATTGTATACAATGTAGTGTATACAATGAGTGGACAGTTCATAAAGGAAACTAGTAGAGGGAAACATGTGCCGACCCTATTATTTTGTTCTCATTTAACGTACCCCTTGACTCTTACACTTTGTATAGTAATTTGTCTTCTAACAAGGCTCATCGTAGGGTGTTGTATATTCTATAATCTTTCCAAGAAATATTTTATAAATGAAGATTTTATAATAGTTCAAAACAACGACAAAAACAAACTTTTGTATTACAGCGAAACATTTTAATAAAAAAATAGAACAAAAGGCAAACATCACGCGATGATCCCAGGCGGTCACCCATCCAAATACTGACCGCGCCTGACGTTGCTTATTAACATAATACGTGTTGTGCTAGTACGGTGCGTTGCAGTTATCCATAGGCAACGGTAACCATCTACCATCAGTTGGGTCGTCTGCCTGTTTGCTGCCTATTGACATTAAAAAAATCCGTCTAATTTACCAGCCTCCTGACATCGCAAATAAGGATACGAGTGGGAGAATACGACTTCTCATCTGTGTCGGAGGAGTACCCGTTTGTGGAGCGTGGAGTGGCGCGTAAGGCTGTACATCCTAAATACAATTTCTACACATACGAGTATGACCTGGCGCTGGTAAAACTGGAGGCGCCGGTGCAGTTCGCGCCGCACATCTCGCCCATATGCCTGCCCGCGTCAGATGATCTCCTGGTCGGAGAGAATGCTACCGTCACGGGCTGGGGGAGACTCTCCGAGGGTGGAGTGCTACCTTCTATTTTACAAGAGGTATAATCATAACTACATATTATTAAAAAATAGTCATCTGCCAAGTCTGTCGGTCTGTCAAAACATTACATTTTGAAACAGATTAGAATAATTAGAATTTGTATTTATTAGATAAATACAATTACAATTACAGAGTACAAAAATGAAATAAAATGTAAAGAAGTATATAGGACACAGTTTACAGTAACAACCATCCCGGCAAGAACGAAGAAGTTCGAAAGCTCTTATTTTTGTCGTACTGTGAAGATGTGGAATCATCTCCCAGCCAGTGTGTTCCCTTCCTCTTATGACATAGGGTCCTTCAAACGAGGCGTGAAGAAGCACTATCGCAGGTCGGCATGATAGCGATAACTGTCATTGCTATTTAAAACTGACAGTCGCCGTTATTTATAGACTGTACTGTACTTTCCGTCAGGTACAGTGCAGTCAGTTAGCTGAACCAGTTTAAAAAAAAATAGTAATTAAAAAAAAAAAACTCAATAAAGAATATGTATTAAAGAAGCTAAATTTAGAAATCTATTACCGTGTCTCTGCCGGTTTTTATTAGATAGTAACGATTATCGTCTAGTTATTTAATTTTTACTCATAAGTTTTATTTTACGATTTTTATTATTATCACTACATATTATAAAAACAGAGTCTTCTGCCACGTCTCTCTATTTGTTCGCGATAAACTCAAAAACTACTGAACGGATTTTCATGCGGTTCAATAGATATAGTGATACGTAACGTTTAGGCATATAATTTGTCAAGGTTTCTTTTTTATTATCAGGGCGGGACAGCGTCCGCCAGGCCCTCTAGCTTATTAGTAAATTAATTTATGAATTCGACTGCATATATGATTTGTCTTTACTACTCTAGCAACCAACCTTCTTTATTGAAGACTAACTTTTGCAAGCGTCAATATAAATTTGATTGATGCCTTGGGAATAGTACACTTTTTATAATGAAAGGTATACTGTGTCCTTTTTTATACATACGAAAATGTGTATTCAAAATTTTATGATAATCCGTTGTGTAATTAAGATTTGAAAAATTGATAACAAATAGATTTAGATTCGCATTTATAATGTCATTTTTTCCATTAATGAAATGATTTAAATTTAAAGACAATTATGATATAGCTTATATGTCGTTTCCGTCGGTAGCTTCACGCACGTACTTTGTATTTTGTACAATCTTTTAATTGTAACCGAATGTATACCTTAATTTTAATTTCTCCCATGTCTAAACGCTTTCAAGTGTTGGATTTCGGGAAATCCCAAAAGATACTTACAACTCAACTCTTCAAATTTATATCCTTAGTACTTTGATTTGGATGATGATGAATCCATCAGGAGACTGCCTGTTATTGTAAAATCATATTGATGCAAAAAAATACGACTTCATTAATCTCGTCGGGTTTTACTCGTTTTTGTGATGAGAGACATCTTGATAATTATTAGTGCTAATTTAGATTCATTATTATAATTTTAACTTCAATAAAAACATAGACCATTGTACCTCAAACCATTATGCATCAAATTGCACAAGATACATACTACACTATATGATAATAATATTCTTACCTGAGATGATAATTCTTGGAATCGTTTCAGTATTTATCCCCATGCTTTTAAATTTTTATGATACTGTCATATTTATCTCCAAGGATATTAAATGCAAAAGTATACAATAGACAATAACCTAATGAGTATTCTTCAACAGGTTCAAGTACCTATAGTGTCAAACGAGAGGTGTAAGTCGATGTTCTTCAGAGCCGGTCGGCAGGAGTTCATCCCGGACATATTCCTCTGCGCCGGCCACGAGAGGGGAGGCCACGACTCCTGTCAGGGCGACTCTGGAGGACCTCTACAGGTGCACTCTTGATACCATTTAAATCTTAATAGTCTTGTATTGGTAAACATATAATCATAAGCGGAAATACCCAAAATTGTCGCTAACCAATTAGTAAAATGAGTTATTGATCATCAGTTAAAATGGGTAAAGTAGATGAAAAATAAGCAACTATTTAAGGTTTCTGAACAGAATATCAAGGGAATGAATAGTAAAATATATATAAAAATTTCCTTGTAAAATCTGTTTTGATGAAAGAGAGATAGAAAATATTTTTATTGCAACTAGCACACAAAACAATACAATTCTACAAACTACAATCAAAACAATAGTTTTACAAAACTGAAGTCCTACAAGCATACACAATTTTTTTTAACCGTAGGCGAATTTTAATGATCAGTGTTTTCCACGAAGGGTTACTTTTTTTTAAGCATCTAAAACCCTTAATGGTAAGCATAGTACAACCTAAAAAACAAAGTAGACCACCAAGATATTGCAATCCAATGTAACTAACTTTTATGCTGACCTGTGAAACTCTTAGCATTGTATTGATTTTTATGTCATAGGTGGCAAACGAACAGGTGGGTCACCTGATGTTATGTGATCACCACCGTCCATGAACACTAACAACACTAGAGGAGTCGCAAGTGCGTTGTCACCCTTTGAGGGGAAGGTTTAGGGGAGGGAGACGGAGAGGGAGAGGGGAGAGGAGGTGGGCCTCAGGCGCTCTCATTGATCGAACGAAACGCAACAATGCAAGCACTGTTACTTCACGTCGGTTTTCTATGAGAGGGTGGTACTACCCGGGCGAGCCGACCCATTCATACTGAAACCAGTAGTGGTTTCAGCGTGGTTCTACCACCATTCTAAAACGTGATACACCAAAAGAAATTCACTAACCGACTTATCACAAAATGTACGATAGTAGCAATCCAATAAGTTGGAGATCAAATCTACTGCGCTTGAATATTGAGTATATATTTATATTGCCTGTTCGGAGAAGCTAAGCTGGTCTCTATGGAGATTACACTAGGTATGTACTAACTGAGATATTGGACATAATTATCGTGCAATTCCATCTATCAAAACGATGAATTAAAATGAGCTGTAACGTCTAGATTATAACGTTTGTCTGCATATCATGGCTTCAGACAACACGTAACATTTATCATAAGCAAAGCGTAATAAAAATAAATAGCAAAATGAAGGAATATTAACGCACTTTATAAGTTTTTTGCCATTTTTCGCATTTTGAGAACGTTCGTTCGATTGATGGTAACTTTTGTAACATATGATAACTTGTTAATTTTAATAAAAATCTTGCCCACCAACAAGAAAAACAACTCATGTAAATATTTAAGAAACAGATGTTTTGAAGGCTTTCTTAGTTATAAACAGAATGTAATTTAATATCCCATTTTATGTTTACTCGAGTGCTCTACGAGCAGAATACACTTCTGTAGGTTATAAGAGTTTTTCTAAGAGCATTACATTATTAATTTATTATATTTATTAGGTACATTATTCGTTTTTCTAAGAACTTAGTCTGCCTTCGCTATTGACTTTAGTGAAACATATTTAATACGCTTTTGTTTACATAGGTTTAAATAGGTTTACAATATATTTTCTAGTGGAAAAATTTAAATACAAATTTTGAGCAATTTTTCGCATTGCTGCATCTTCATTAAAATGCCCATACCGGAGTGGGATCAAAGAAATCTGATGTTTATAGTTTCTAGTTTTAAGAAATCTACCATTAATTCGTAATTTCGTTGTCATCAGGTCAAAGACAAAATGATCCTTTTGTATCTAAAATCCGATATCCCAGCGTGAAATAAACGTATTAAAAATTGAAAAAGGCAATGTAAATCTGAAAAAAACAAAAAAGAATTCACACTTTATTCATTGGGGTTGAGCGATACAGTCGTAGTCCGGTGAATCTGTGAAGACCTTGTTAGGTCAATAGCGTAGTCAGTTCGATAAAAAAGGCATACAATTTTTAATTAAAAAATCTCAAACCTGGAAACTTCAAAGTCGATTTGCTATTTTCACTCCGATACGACCGTTTTAAATTTAGATTTTTTTTTGTTCTATTATTTTTTTTCATTAGTATATTTACATTTATGAATTAATCATTTTACTATATTTTTATATTACGTATATACTGTTGTGATCCCTTAACAATTTGTTTATTATTAAAAATGCTTTATAAAAAGCTTTTAAATAAGATAGATATGAAGTAAATACTTATGAAAAATACATAATTTCACCGTTTTAATGTGCTGTCCTGATAATTTTCAATATGGCAAATTCTTCTGTGTAATGGATGCATTATTTATTGGGTTTCAGGTCAAAGGTAGAGACCAGAGGTACTTCCTAGCTGGTATCATTAGCTGGGGTATCGGATGCGGTGAAGCCAATCTCCCAGGAGTTTGCACCAGAATATCGAAATTCGTACCGTGGATATTGCAGACTGTTAACTCCTAAAGAATCAATTGGTAGGACCTTCAATGTGTTCTCAAAAGTGACTTGTCGTGTTGAAGTGAAACTATAAGTGACAATGATAACTGAACTAGGACGGTTGAAAAATAAAATAAAAGGACATAACACAACCTATCGTCGAATTAACCAATTGCAGTGTTAGTTACCTTCAAAAATGTTGATTGAATTCAACGTTTTCTGAGGCGTTTTATTTGGAACGATCCACCCAGAAGCTCTACAGAACTTGTCCAAACGAAATTCTGTATCGAAACTCGTACGAGCTTCGTTCACGGTGTATATCTAGGCTTGAACAATAAAAAACGCCCTGACAATTACTGCTTTTAATAAATCATAAACTATTTCTTTACCAATGGTATAAACTTCATCATCTATTATAAATGCACTTGCAGCTATGTCTTAGACATACTTTGTATATACAGATTCTTTATGAATAACATCTTTATATGTTATAAATATTTTGTATTTATTAGAAAGTATTTACCCGAGTAATTGTAAATATGTATCACATATTCTTGCCTTTAGTTCATCCCTCTTTGTATATGTCACAGTATTATTTACATATTGTTATATAAATTGTTTTGTAAATAATCTTTCGCTACCGTTTGGTTATTATTAAACTTTATTTAAGGTAATTTTTGTAATTTTATATTTATTGTTCCTAACAATGGAATGTAATTTTTATTGTATAAATTTATATATGATATATATAAAGATTTTTATGACTGAATTGCAGATAGGTGAGATAATTTAGATACCAAATCATAAATACTATATAAGACATTCGCCAGTGGAATCCACTGAACCGATACCTTTGTATAAATTATTCTATTGCAATTTTTGTTTGAGTTAATAGTTTATGATGACGTTGAATACAAGTTTTTTTCGTTTGCACAATAATATTGTTAATGATTAAAATATTGAATTAATTTAATTGTGTTGTTTAATTTTCCAATTGTCCAATAGATAATCCATTTATATTCCGTCTCGCCTGAACTTTTTTAAGCAATCGCTGAAGAGGCTAAACGAGGTAAAGTGAATTAATTTGATAAAAATTATAATACAATATTAAAAGCTTAGAAATATTTCTTCACAGATTCATTTACAAGGAGCCCTTGACTTTTGTATTCAAGTTATGAATTTTAAGTCAGTATTTAATAGATAATGAACCATTGTCTGCACAAAATTCTCTTGGTTATGTTACTTCATTTTTCATCTTAATCAGTCTCAAAAAAGAAACATTACTACTTTTGTTCGAAATATTATGAATAAAGACTATTGATTTTTATCAAGTGCTAACAATAAAATATACTTTTGGAGGATAAATAAATCTTTGAGACGATTAATGGAATTTAATTTAAAATGCACTAATAACGGTATTAAAGTCTATAAAGTTACAGTGAAGTAATTAGAGGCATTAAATTTAGATCAGCGACGATTGCGATGAGAGGGAATGTGGTGCGAAATTACGCGGCGCACTACACTAAAAAGGCATTAGCGAGAATTTGTTGTACCAAATGATACGGGGGTGGTAAAGCGATAAGTTGGATGTTCATGAAAATTAATGCCCGTTGGTGTAATTTAGATATAAAATAATTTAGTTCTGTGGTAAAGCGATTAACGTGTGCTTAAACGAAAAACTAGCAAATGAATTAAATTAAAAGCATTTTCATTTGCAGCAAGCAAGATGGACTTACTTTTGTTACGAGTTAACGTTAACATCGCTTTATTAAAATTAACATAACCATAATTGGCTTCAGCTTCAGTTTGTCAGATGAAGTCTGGGCGTGTAAAGAAGTTAACTTGGTATAATGTGCGAAGAATACAATTTACATACTTACCTATAAGCTATGATTGCTCTGTAACCAAATCCTAAAAGTAAATAAATAAAAAAGTGTCGAAGTAAATAACGATAAATGACATTATTCTAATTCTAACAAGATACTATTGCTGGTTGCGAAAAAAAGGTTAAATAACGCTTCACACAAAAATCATTCCATTTTTATTTTTACTTATACCAAGTATGTATATTTAAGTTTACTAAGTTTCATGCAAATACCGAATTATTTACGACCAACACATTCCCAAAACTTGAATAGGTAAGGACAACCACGACTGGAAATTGTCTACAGAGCTATCGCGGTTTAAAACAACATAACCTTTGTACCAAGTTGAGACAATACTGTCATAATAGAAAAGTAAAACTCTTTTGAAATCTGGATTGCATTTCTCAAAATCTGGATGAACAACATCAGGATCATCCATACGGCTTATACTATTCAGTTTAACATTATACATTGGAATCGCTCTTTTGGCCGATTCCTTGCGTACACCAAATTCCAAGTCTAGAATCCACGGAGCATGATTCTCGATACTGGACAACTTACAGAATTCATCTATAATCGGATTTGGATTTATCAAGAAATTCTTTGGCGATGGAAACAGTTCTTTTGGAAGCGTCAAGTAGAACTCTAATGGATCGTGCATTGCTTCTTTTGCATTGTTTGTGGTATCCATTTTTTCATCAGTTGCGCTTGTAATTGTACTGTGCGTATAGTTATTCATATTGTTATCTCCAGTTTCATAATTAATATGATATTCTTTATCAGTTTCAGGATGATACAGCTCCGATACGTTACTAGGTGTAATTTCTTGCGTATATTCTTCATTCTGAGGATAGTATATTCCCTGTGGTATACGTGCAGCGTATGTGTGAAATTTTTGTACGGTTTCACATTTTCGAAGCACATACGGCATTGGTGGCAGAACTGTACCAGTATAATGGTAAATCTGAGCATGAACAGAGTTATGTATAGTGGGCATGAGCGGATTACTCACTGAACATTGTGATTGTCTATAAGATGTCCAGTTTTTGGTGTACACTGTATGGGTATTAGTAATATTTGTATATGGGTTGTAAGGTGACATTATTTGTGGTAAATATTTATCACCGATAATATTGTAGTTATATCTCTTTACAATAAGATTTGATAATCCTTTTAATGTTTAGTTTCTATGCATATTAGAATTCTCCATTAAATAACTGAAACAGATAGAATAAGAAGCACTTATAGTGTCGATATATTTTTGAATCCATAAATAAAACAGACGTAACTCTTTTAAAAGGTTTATAGTACTTACGTTTTTTGCACAATAAACTATCAACAGACAATAACGAAAGATATTCTCGCATCAGATCACAATGTAAATTAAAGTTGCACAAAGCTTGAAGTAGGTACAGTAACACTTGTCTTGACGTTTGAAATGATAACCTACTCGTAAATATAAAACAGTTGTGGGTAAGCGTAACTAAAATATTACGTTCAGAAATGATAATATCGATTCCATCGTCAACGTTGCTTATAAAGAGATTTATTTCTTATTTCCATTTAAAATATTAATATTGATTATAAAATTGTTAATAAATGTTTTCTATATGAAGCAAATTATATATTTTATATTCAAAATATGGTGCGTCTAAAATTCTCCGGCTGTTTTAACGAGATAAAATATTTGCTATATAAACGCTTGAGGTACTTAAATAAGGATAAAGTTTAGTGCTACACCGTCAGCTAAACAAAACAGCTGAGCTCACTGAGTTTAGGCATATAATGTTATATAATACATTTATATACTTTTTACGTAATTCACCAATAACTATATGGTCTTCCTTTTACAAATAATAATTTCATATTTAATTATTTTCTATTCCGCGATTTCTTACTTGGTAACCAAAGTATATGCTATATATCTACCTATTAATACATATAATAATATGTAAAATTAACGTGTCTATACTTTTAGATATTTGTGAAAAAAATTGTTAATAGATTCTGCCCGCGACTTCGTACGCGTAGAATAGTTATTTTGGGCTAAGACACAGCAGAAGCTCTCAAAAAGAAAAAAAGATCTCGATTTTAAAACATTTTTCATCTGTTCTCCGCTCCTATTCGCCTTAGCGTGATGATATGTAGCCTATGACACTCACAAATAACGAGGCTTCCTATTGGTAAAGTATTTTCAAAATCGGGTTAGTAGTTTCTGAGATTACCTCTTACAACTTCACAAACTCAAAAACGTTACCTCTTTATAATATTAGTATAGATTTATTGAACACCACTATGCTACCCACCATCACGTTATGACCCTTAGCAGCGGAGCAATGGGAATACAAAACATATAGTTCGCGCCAAACTTTTTGGCCGCTCTGAATATAGCAGTGAGTACGGGCTTGCGCATAATATCATAATATCATTAAACAAAGAAAAAGTAGTATTATAGGAATCTAAATTGGCATTTATTTATCCTTAAGTTGTCTCGATGTTATACATATAATAAACTACCTATTATTAAGTAAATTTGTGATTTACGCAGCTATATTCAGGGCGGTCAAAATGTTTAGCGCGAACTATATGTCACAAAGTACTTTAAAAGAGGATGGAGTAATAGTACGGGTGGCAAGCGTGACGGAACGCGAATTATTGGAGCCAAGGAAGAGAAAAATTAAATGTTTGTAAAATAGATACACAGTAATAGAGATAAATAAAACATTGTAGTCCGGTGAAGCTGTTAAGACCTTGCTTGGTCAATAGCGTAGTCAGTTCGAAAAAAAAAGAAAGATAAATAAAACATCATCATCCTGGAAGAGACTCCTTGCAGGGATATAAGGCCACTTTCCACAGAATTGTATGGTATATACACCACAAAATTCATTCAAGAAATCCGCAGTTGTGTACTTTCCCACATACCATGGTATTTACAAGAACATATCTCAGGTTATGAATTCCTTATGTGTGGTTCCAACGTCTACCGACAGTGCTACTAGTTTCACAACAATATGAACGCAAAGGCTGTATCGTCAATAGACGCAGCTGGCGTTATCAAAAATATCAAAGGTACAGCTAGCATATAATAAAAATGCATTTTTAAAACTTTTGTCGGTCTGTCTGTCTGTATGTTTCTTCTGGCTAATCTCCGAAACCGCTGAACCGATTTTGACGGAAATTTCACTGGCAGGTAGCTGAAATTACAGCGGGTTACTTAGGCTACTCTAAATTATACTAACTATTAACTGCGGCTTCGTCTGCAATACTATCTCCAAAATGGTTGGACTGATTTTCACGGAACTATCACCAGCAGATAGCAGACATCATAGCAAGTAATTTAGTCTATTTTAATTTAGACTAGCTGTTAACTGTGGCTTCGCCCGCAATACTATCTCCAAAACGGTTAGTCCCGTCTTCACGAAACTTGCACGACAGATATCTGATCTTAGAAAAAATAATACAAGCAATTTTAGTTTATACTAGTTGTTAACCGTGGCTTCGCCCGCAGTGCTATCTCCAAAACGGTTACACCGTTCACGAAACTTTTACTGGCAGATAGCTGACATTATAAAAGTTAATTCAAGTAATTTTAATTTATACTAGCTATTAACCATGACTTCACCTGCAGTGCTATCTCCAAAACGGTTAGACCAGTTTTCACGTGACTTTCACTGGCAAATAGCTAACTTTACGAAAAGTAATTTTAGCAATTTTAGTTTAAACTAGCTGTTACCCGTGGCTTCGCCCACAGTGCTTTCTCCGAAACGGTTAGACCAATTTTCACGGGACTTTCACTGGCAGATAGCGGACTTTATAGAAAGTAATTTAATTTAGACTAGCTGTTAACCGTGGCTTTACCCGCTGTGCTATCATCAAAACGATTACACCGATTTTAACGGGACTTTCACTGGTAGATAGCGAACCTTATAAAAAGTAATTGAGGTTATTCTATTTTAGACTAGCTGTCACCCGCGACTTTCGCTGCATGAAATTTAGCAAGATTTCAACTCACTCTTTATTTTTAATAAGATAAATAATTATCAACTTATTGTTTACAGGTCGACATTATAATTATTAATAACTTTAATAATATAGAGGTCTTCCTAATAAGATCTTAGATTATAAATGTATTAGGTAAAGAGTTCCATAATACAATTTCTTGCGGACCAGACAAGCGTTTACTTTTTGTATAATCACAAAATCTTAATTATAATAATGGTAATGTATATTAAATGTAATGTAAATGTAAACCTTTATAACAATATTTTAAGTTATTGTTTCATTAGTTCCTTATACAGTGTAAGTGAGCACTAAGGCAGTTAGATGGTGGGTTACGGTTCCAAATTTTTCATTTATATTCATCTCATTTAGCACGCTGTTAGTACTTGTATATATAATGTACACATTACATGTTACTTTTAGTGGCGTGCGCGTCGTATTTACAATTGTCTTTAAAGAACATTTCTATATTTGTACACAGTCTCACAATTTTATAATGCTTTAATACGATTTTTAAAAAACGCGTGCGGAGCTGCGCGTACAACTAGTAAATAATAAAATACTTCTCAATCATTTTTAGAAATGCCTATCACTCTGTCGGTCTGTTTGTTTGAACACGCATCACTGGTGAAGTACTGAGTTCACAATAAATTTTCACCTCAAAAGAAAATCATAAAACATATCCTTAATTAACTTTTAGTCTATGTTTAATTAAAATCAGTCAACTCTATCAAAAGTTATTGTAATTTTAATGACGACGCGACTTAAGTATGAGGGAAAAGTAGATAGGTAAATGGACTTAATACATTCATATGATTTTATTAGTCACTGTTTATTACATTATTGAATGGAGTCGCGTGGAAACCAGATTAGGCCTCCCTCAGCAGCGGCTCAAGCCTAGGTCCGTTCCCTCGGCGTGGAGCCCTTGAGTACGCTGCTCGCGCGATACAGTGACACAAAATCTTACATCACTGCGACAACATTACTCATACCACCTCCACACACGTGCACGCATACACGCTTACATATGCAAGTGGAAGGCTTTTATCTTCTTTCCCTTATCAAACTGAAATAGTTTAGAAAATTATCCGATACGAAATATATATAAGAGTTGTTGAGGTATGTATGCCTGGTACACATATATGTTTCAATAACTCATATATGTATGAATAGTTAGTTTAGCTTAGGTTAGCTCAGATAGGTCGCGAATTGTATGTATCAGGCAACAGCCAAAGCCGAGGTGTGCACTAGCGCAGCCTTGAGCTAGTTATCAAAATAAAATCGGCTGAGTGTTATAAGCGCTCGCCTTAGTAGTCCGGTGAAGCTGTTAAGACCTTGCTTGGTCAATAGCGTAGTCAGTTCTTGATTTAAAAAAAAGGTGACCAAAAAAAGCTATTCCAATATAAGTTTACACTAAAGTACGTCTGGCTGTGTGTTTTTGTATCAATCGTGCTCAAAAAGCTGGTCAGACTCGATTGAAACATTTAAGTCTTAATGCGTTACCATTAATTCGATACTAGTTAGCTTATTACTAGTGTAATTTCAGGATTACGAATAATATCTACACTTTAATTATGTCAATAACGGTTAAGACAAACTTATAAAATTTTAATCCATGTCTCATTGAAAATAGAATTCTTCGAAGGAGAAAATTGCTTCTCGTGCACGCTCAGTACGCCCCTAACGACTGCACGTTACGTCCGAGCAGCTCTCACATTGACTATTATATAGTCACCTTTATCTTTATTAAATAAATTTAAATTTATTTATTAAAGTACCGGTTTTTGAAAAAAAAAGGCTTTACACAAAGTTAATACTATTCATAGTGTTTGTCATATCATGTTTACACGCTATAAGTAGTTTAACTAAATTAGAATATTCGTTGAAATTATAAGTAATAATAACAGAAATATTAAAATATAATAAATAAGATAAAGTGAGATTAGTTTAAAATAAAAAAATGTGCCAAATCAAATTAAGTTAACATTACTGTATAATAGCGATATGTTGACGTTAGCAGGCGTTAAGCAATAGCTACAGTTACCATTCTGAATGAAAAAGTCACTGTGATTGAGTTTGGCCAAAAGATTTCCTAAAAGATGTTCGGTAGACAGCTTAGACTTGCGGTTACCCGCGAGCGGCAAACCTTTTTAAGTCGCTTAAGCTTATTATCAATTTGCTCTGGGAAATAGTAACAGTTTACGCTTGGGTATACTCTAATTGTATTTTAAGCCTTAAAATTTAAAGTTATATGTAAAAATAAAAATAAAATATGCAATCAGCCTTCTAAATTGTTACTGCCATTGTCAAGTAAGTAAAATATTACAAGTTTCTTGTTATTAATTCAACAAGATGGTGGCCCTCTTGGTAGAACATTCCAGAGAGTTTTTGTGAAGAGAAATGCTCTATGTTATTATTTCCCATCCACTTCAATTATACATAAGAAACTAACTGTATTACGTAAAAAATGACAGCGGCGATCGGCGATGGATAGTGTGTCACTCGGTGGTCGCCATTATTTTTGGATTGTACTGTGCTTACCATCAGGCACAGTGCAGTCATTTTGCCGTGCCATAATAATAAAAATAAAAAAAATGCCACCAATATCACAAAATATACCAACAAATAACACAAGATGTAAAATTATTGCCATGGTTTTATAATATGTATATTATAAACCTTTTAATACTAATGACGGTGAACTAAGACGAGTGTTAAAACTTTGTATTTATATTTTAGAACTGAGTATGTTTTTAAACGAGTCTACTACTTGTTATGCAAGAAACGATATCGCCTACATGAGAACAGAAATATATAATCTTTATTTCCCGGAAAAATACTGAGAACTCTCCACGAATCTCCTTTGACCGCTTGGGGCGTATGGGACTTGCCCACGTATTTGTGCTGATGTGGTGCAAGTGATAAACGAATTACATAATTTCAGCAAAATGAGATAGGATGTGTTAGTAAACAGAGTAAAAAAAAATGTTGTCTGTAAAGTCGGTTTACGGGCGATAATTTGACGTGACAACGTTATAAGAAAACGTGAAAGAAGAATTGCATACTTTTATGAATTTAATTTAATTATTATCACAAAATTGATCAATAATTGACAAAACAGTCCACTCGTAGGCTGTGTGCCGCCGCAGTCTCTTTTCTACTCGGATGCATCGGTTGATGAAATGGAAGAGGGATAGATGTGTCACAACCCGAACGTTCTTTTCGAACTGATTACGCTATTGAGTTCGCCTTCGACCGACCTTCACCGGACCACTCAGGCGAACGCTTAAGACACTCAGCCGATTTTATTTGTCAACTAGCTCAAGGGTGCACGGCACACCTCGGCTTGGGCTGTTACCTGACTCATACAATTCGTGACCTATTTGAGCTAAAACCAAACTAGGTTTTCCCATTTATTGGCATTCCGAGCAACAATTATATACATTAATATACAAAATATTAATATTACATGTACACAAGCCACTGTAATAAGCCTCGTTAGTCTGGCACAAGTGCAATATGTCACGATCATAACGGTGACGCCTCACTAGCATGTCGAGGTAATCGGTGACGCCAACCCATAAGTTTTTCTTCAACCAATAATCACGCAACGTGACCAAAGAAGTTTTTATTGAAAAAATTATGATCAAATGAAATTAAATTGTGGTAGTAGAAGAACTACAACAAAATACGCTGTAAGCTTAATACTTAAAATTTCAATAATACAGCTTCAAAACTCCTGACCGCTTTAGTGATGAACGATACGACGCGAAGTCTGAACGCCATCGACCTCATTTATTCTTATTTCAATAAAAAACTATATATTGAGTGAAAGATTAAAGAGTTGCAATATTCAAGGAAATTATATTTCATGGTAATATTTAACATCTAAAATAATAATATAAAAACAAACACCAATGAATAACAAAGAGAACCTTACTTAAAGTTTATTCTAAGACTTTCTAAAAGTATGGGTATACAATTGAAACGCTCAATAGACGAAAGTGTAGGTGAATCGCGAAGGCGCATCCAGAGTGAAAAATCTTAACATTACATAACGCGTAAACTAGGGGTAGTTCCACGGACATTTAACTGAGGCACGGTTTAGCGGCGGTGCCGGTAGCGTGAGGGGGGGGGGGCGTGGTAGTAGGCACAGTGGCGCGTGACGTAAACTAAGTATTAGGAGTGTATATCACTTTTGTTTTTCTCTAGATAATTAGGTCAAATGTTAAGCACCTATTTTTTTAATTGATTTAGAATGAGAAGCGAATTCTGAATAACATGTGTAAATATTGCGACCGTCTAACCTTTCACGCGGTATATTTGGTCTTATATTTATATGAGTTTCAATCACTGACAGTCAACTGTAAGGTACATTAACCTCTTGACATCGAGTAGATACCATGCCTCTGCTGTTTTTATTACATGAGAAGACAAGTTAATCTTAAAGGCTTTATTGAAATGAAATTTCTTATGGCACGGTAAGGAAAAAAGGTAGTTATGAGTTTGTGTGTATGTGTAAATATGTATAAGTGTTTGTCGAGGTCTAGTGGTATATAGTTTACGAACAATCTGATATTGGAATTCAATAGATATTGGCCCAAGGAGGTTCCCGTGCCCCACATGTACACACTGATACACACACTGTCTTTTTTGCGTTTGATAACACAAAAAATTTAGTTTTTAAAATGTCATGGGGGCAAACGAATACGTGGGTTGCTGATGTTAAGTGATCACTACCGTCCATAGACACTAACAACAACACCAGGGGAGTCGCAAGTGCGTTGCCAACCTGTGTTTGGGGGGGCGAAAGAAGAGGGGAGTGCAGGGGAGGTAGGCCTCCGGCGCTCTCACTGACTGAACGAAACGCAACAATGCAAGCACTGTTACTTTACGTCGATTTTCTATGAGATGGGTGGTAGTACCCCGAGCAAGCCGACCGATTCATGCAACCATTAATAGCTACAGCGTGGTTCTACCACCTATAAAATTTTATTGACTATACCGTCAAAACCGTTTCCCCTCATCCCCTCAGTGGCGTCGAGAACACAACGGCGCCACCACCGGTCATATTGACCCTGAATGCTGTATCTCGAAAACATTACGACTATCGGTTTTTACGACTAAATATAAGTAGTTCGTCCCTTCGATGTCCTTATAACAAATTTTGACTGTATTTCCAGTCGTCTAGGGGCGTCAGATCATACGAGAACGACTCAAAGTTTGCGTCGTATCGGAACGTATGAAAGCGGTTTCTACGTTCAGTCCTTTGTCTCATAAAGTGGAGGTTTACACAAGGAAACTCCTTCGTACGTGATCATCATTGTGAGTTTTAAGGTCTTTCATGAAAGTTATTCCAAAGGTATTAGAACTTCAACTTTATTGTCACTGGTAATTATTTTGTGGAGTCAATTAATTTTAAAATAAATACCTTTATATATATCTTTCTTCTATACGTGTATGTCAATGAACTCCTCCTAAACGGCTGGACCGATTTTGATGAAATTTTGTGTGCGTGTTCCAGTGGATCCGAGAATGGATTAGATTGGGCCCGGTAGGTGGCGCTCCGGTTGACTTTTAAGATTTTTATTTTTTATTATCGAGGCAGGACAAAGTCCGTCAGGTCCGCTAGTATTGATATATATTTTTAAAGTATTTTTATATATATATTACGAATCATATGAACTGACAATTGACAAATGAGATATAAGTAGCTTCCGTGTACAAAAAATTATATAAATCGGTCGAACAGTTTTTGAAGTAAAAAAGTACAAAAAGGACTGACCGACTGCATTGATATACAAAAACCCAAGATGCACACTTAACGTCTCACAGCCGGCACACTAAAACGAGTGCATGATTTTGGATTATGCAGTCATTTCAAATAGACTCGTGTCGCTTGCGTCCTTGTAAAAACAATTTTAAATCATTCGGGTAAGGTCGAATTTACACCGGACCACTCAGGCGAACGCTTAAGACACTCAGCCGATTTTATTTGACAACTAGCTCAAGGGTGCACGGCACACCTCGGCTTGGGCTGTTACCTGACTCATACAATTCGTGACCTATTTGAGCTAAAACCAAACTAGGTTTTCCCATTTATTGGCATTCCGAGCAACAATTATATACATTAATATACAAAATATTAATATTACATGTACACAAGCCACTGTAATAAGCCTCGTTAGTCTGGCACAAGTGCAATATGTCACGATCATAACGGTGACGCCTCACTAGCATGTCGAGGTAATCGGTGACGCCAACCCATAAGTTTTTCTTCAACCAATAATCACGCAACGTGACCAAAGAAGTTTTTATTGAAAAAATTATGATCAAATGAAATTAAATTGTGGTAGTAGAAGAACTACAACAAAATACGCTGTAAGCTTAATACTTAAAATTTCAATAATAAAGATTCAAAACTCCTCGCGATTCACCTACACTTTCGTCTATTGAGCGTTTCAATTGTATACCCATACTTTTAGAAAGTCTTAGAATAAACTTTAAGTAAGGTTCTCTTTGTTATTCATTGGTTAAAAGTATGGGTATACAATTGAAACGCTCAATAGACGAAAGTGTAGGTGAATCGCGAAGGCGCATCCAGAGTGAAAAATCTTAACATTACATAACGCGTAAACTAGGGGTAGTTCCACGGACATTTAACTGAGGCACGGTTTAGCGGCGGTGCCGGTAGCGTGAGGGGGGGGGGGCGTGGTAGTAGGCACAGTGGCGCGTGACGTAAACTAAGTATTAGGAGTGTATATCACTTTTGTTTTTCTCTAGATAATTAGGTCAAATGTTAAGCACCTATTTTTTTAATTGATTTAGAATGAGAAGCGAATTCTGAATAACATGTGTAAATATTGCGACCGTCTAACCTTTCACGCGGTATATTTGGTCTTATATTTATATGAGTTTCAATCACTGACAGTCAACTGTAAGGTACATTAACCTCTTGACATCGAGTAGATACCATGCCTCTGCTGTTTTTATTACATGAGAAGACAAGTTAATCTTAAAGGCTTTATTGAAATGAAATTTCTTATGGCACGGTAAGGAAAAAAGGTAGTTATGAGTTTGTGTGTATGTGTAAATATGTATAAGTGTTTGTCGAGGTCTAGTGGTATATAGTTTACGAACAATCTGATATTGGAATTCAATAGATATTGGCCCAAGGAGGTTCCCGTGCCCCACATGTACACACTGATACACACACTGTCTTTTTTGCGTTTGATAACACAAAAAATTTAGTTTTTAAAATGTCATGGGGGCAAACGAATACGTGGGTTGCTGATGTTAAGTGATCACTACCGTCCATAGACACTAACAACAACACCAGGGGAGTCGCAAGTGCGTTGCCAACCTGTGTTTGGGGGGGCGAAAGAAGAGGGGAGTGCAGGGGAGGTAGGCCTCCGGCGCTCTCACTGACTGAACGAAACGCAACAATGCAAGCACTGTTACTTTACGTCGATTTTCTATGAGATGGGTGGTAGTACCCCGAGCAAGCCGACCGATTCATGCAACCATTAATAGCTACAGCGTGGTTCTACCACCTATAAAATTTTATTGACTATACCGTCAAAACCGTTTCCCCTCATCCCCTCAGTGGCGTCGAGAACACAACGGCGCCACCACCGGTCATATTGACCCTGAATGCTGTATCTCGAAAACATTACGACTATCGGTTTTTACGACTAAATATAAGTAGTTCGTCCCTTCGATGTCCTTATAACAAATTTTGACTGTATTTCCAGTCGTCTAGGGGCGTCAGATCATACGAGAACGACTCAAAGTTTGCGTCGTATCGGAACGTATGAAAGCGGTTTCTACGTTCAGTCCTTTGTCTCATAAAGTGGAGGTTTACACAAGGAAACTCCTTCGTACGTGATCATCATTGTGAGTTTTAAGGTCTTTCATGAAAGTTATTCCAAAGGTATTAGAACTTCAACTTTATTGTCACTGGTAATTATTTTGTGGAGTCAATTAATTTTAAAATAAATACCTTTATATATATCTTTCTTCTATACGTGTATGTCAATGAACTCCTCCTAAACGGCTGGACCGATTTTGATGAAATTTTGTGTGCGTGTTCCAGTGGATCCGAGAATGGATTAGATTGGGCCCGGTAGGTGGCGCTCCGGTTGACTTTTAAGATTTTTATTTTTTATTATCGAGGCAGGACAAAGTCCGTCAGGTCCGCTAGTATTGATATATATTTTTAAAGTATTTTTATATATATATTACGAATCATATGAACTGACAATTGACAAATGAGATATAAGTAGCTTCCGTGTACAAAAAATTATATAAATCGGTCGAACAGTTTTTGAAGTAAAAAAGTACAAAAAGGACTGACCGACTGCATTGATATACAAAAACCCAAGATGCACACTTAACGTCTCACAGCCGGCACACTAAAACGAGTGCATGATTTTGGATTATGCAGTCATTTCAAATAGACTCGTGTCGCTTGCGTCCTTGTAAAAACAATTTTAAATCATTCGGGTAAGGTCGAATTTACAAAATCATAAGTTTATCGCATAACTATAACTACGTATGTATATTGGGGAGTTTTAGCGGGACGGTTTTGAGCGCTAAACCAATAAAAATTATATATACCGACAGTCTCAACCTGAAATCTGAAATATCAATTATTAGTAAATGATCACCACCGTCCATGGACACTAACCACACCAGAGGAGTCGCAAGTACGTTGCCACCATTTGGGGGGAAGGGTTAGGGGAAAGTGTAGGAGAGGAGAGGGGAGGGGAGGTGGGCCTCCGGCGCTCTCATTGACCGAACGACATATCCGATACGAAATATATATAAGGGTTGTTGAGGTATGTATGCTTGGTACACATATATGTTTCAACAACTCATATATGTATGAATAGTTAGCTTAGCTTAGGTTAGCTCAGATAGGTCGCGAAAAGATAGGTCGCGAATCGCTTGTATCAGGCAACAGCCAAAGCCGAGGTGTGCCGCGCACCCTTGAGCTAGTTGTCAAAGTAAAATCGGCTGAGTACCTTAAGCGCTCGCCTTAGTAGTCCGGTGAAGCTGTTAAAACCTTGCTTGGTCAATAGCGTAGTCAGTTCGAAAAAAAAAAAAAACCGAACGAAACGCAACAATGCAAGCACTGTTACTTCACGTCGGTTTTCTATGAGAGGGTGGTACTACCCCGGGCGAGCCGACCCATTCATACTAAAACCAGTAATAGTTTCAGCGTGGCTCTACCACCATAATTATTAGATTACTTGCTAAAAGAAAATACATGAGCGTTAATTTTACGATCATTCTCATCACACAATTATTAAATCAACCTCACTATATACTAATACAGTTCAAGATGTCTATGTATAGAGATATAAAATGCAAACGTCTAATCACGTATTTCGCAAGAGCAAAACAATAGCAGCAATACCTAAATGACGAATTCAAACTATGTACAAGCCATAATGTTTTCTGAGGCTTTTTTATGACTGATTCATAATGTGAATTACCCATATTAGAGTTAAGCTTGAAAGCAGTAAATTAAATAATAAGTAAAAGAAATACAGTAAAACGTTTCGAGGAATATAATTAAGAGTGTAAAGATTTACAATGAGTTCGAGTGCAATTATATAATGAAACCTGCGGATTATTCTTCGGTCGGCGTTCCTTTGTTACATATAATCCGGCGCGAAACAAAGAAAAAAAGGCCATTTCTTAGTAAACAATCAAACCGCTGTCAAATTACAGGGAAATCCTTATTAACATCACTCTTACAAACAGTAGCTTGTTTAGACTAGGCCCCCCTCGGCAGCTGCTCACGCCTAGGTCCGTTCCCTCGGCGCGGAGCCCTTGAGTACGCTGCTCGCGCGATACAGTGACACAGAATCTTACATCACTGCGACAACATTACACATATCACCTCCACACACGTGCACGCATACACGCTTACACATGCAGGTGGAAGGGTTTTATTTTTTCCCCTTATCAAACTGAAATAGTTTAGAATATTATCCGATACGAAATATATATAAGGGTTGTTGAAGTATGTATGCTTGGTACACATATGTGTTTCAACAACTCATATATGTATGAATAGTTAGCTTATCTTAGGTTAGCTTACATAGGTCGCGAATTGCATGTATCAGGCAACAGCCAAAGCCGAGGTGTGTCACGCACCCTTGAGCTAGTTGTCAAAGTAAAATCGGCTAAGTGCCTTAAGCGCTCGCCTTACTAGTCTGGTGAAGCTGTTAAGACCTTGCTTGGTCAATAGCATGGTTTGGTATATGAATTTTCAGTATAGAAACTAATATTTGTCTATTCCTTCTATCGCTTTGCTCTCGTGGAAAGGATAATAAGGGCGAAAACCGGCTGCTTTCGAATAGTGTTTGCCAAATGAGTGACCGTGTAATCTCTACTTAGATACGTTTAATAATAGTTTGTGTGGAGTGAACTCGTTGCAATATCCATTACAGTAAAAGTTCATGTTCAATCCGCAGGCTGTATGCTGATAAAACTGATAGTCGCTGCGAATAATACCGTTCGAGAATACAATTATTTTAATGATATTAGTAAAATCTAAACGGTTAGATAAGCAAACGTAATGTGGGATTGTTTCAATGGTTAGCGTTATCGAGACACAGGTAAACTTGGTTATAATAAGTATACATGTCCGTAAAAACTTAGATAAACTGGATTTAGTAAAAGACCGACATAATTTTAATATTAGGTTTTATAACAAAGTTCAAAGGGCATTACCGATTTGCAGGATAGTGAGTTCAAACATCATGTCAAGCGGTTTCTTTTCTTTAACTGACTACGCTATTGGCCTAAAGAAGCCATAACAGCTTCACCGGACTACGCCATGTCAAGCGGGTTTTATGTGTAAAGGCTATTATACAGTGGATCAATATGTGAACGATGGTGACATCTGAAAATGACGCCCCTCTCTTTGCATCTAACTAAAATGAATGTATTTATGTTTGCAAAAATATGTACCATGAAAAGATAAACAAGATCGAGTTTCATGTTGGTTCTTCTCGCTGAATGGGTTGTTTTACAGAACCGGCAGTAGCTTTGACTTTCAAAAGCAACTTTTCGGGCCCTCAATTGAATAAAGGATTTTTGATTTGGTATATGAAATGGATGTTGGTCGCATTATAAGAAAAACCGGCGTATCTATATCAAATCAAAATACTCTTTATTCAATTTAGGCCCTGAGAAGGCACTTATGAACACAAATAAAAGAAAAATCGAAAGCAGTAGCAGCCTCATCCAGCTCTTTGTATATTGGACGATTACGAGATCTATTACATCCACTGTTGATAATCCATCTTCGTACCCCTTTTTATTATTACAAACTTTTACTTAGCTTGCAATGTTTGTTACTCTGTTTGAGACAAATTTTCAAGCTGAATGAGAACTAATGTCTTTAGACTACGTTGCAGTTTTGAATATTTGTTCAGCCCTGATACATGAAAATGAATAAAAACAAAATGGCGAGTTTCAAAATGGCCGCAATATACATTTAAAAAACCGACTAAGCATTTTAGTGCATTTGAATAAAAGCTTGTTTTAAAGGAAGTTTTTAAATATTAATGAATTTATCATTATAGCATACTCAATTCTACACATAATCAAAGTTTTATTCAACTGCAAACGAATACCTATGGAGTACAAATTTCTAATGACAATTCTAAGAATCAGCAATGTACGCTGCGATCTTTTTATAGTACTTATATTTTAAAGGTTGTGCTTGTTGTTTTGTAGATTCTTTTAAATGCACAATTTAATAATATAGTTATTTTTTTAATAATTCTTGAATTTATATCAGAGCGATGTCAAATACGTACATGGATTATCTATCATGAAATAAACGACGCGTAGAAGTGTGTTTTTTAATTAGGGATTAAGAAAGTTCGGATTACTGACATCTAGTAGCAAAATATAGAACTACTTCACTGTACCATCTTCTTATCGTTCATTTGTTTATTGTATTAAACACTGCGCCGTAGCTGAAGCCAAACATTATTTGGAAACAACTCAATGCCCGTTTATTGATTTAATTCGTTTTATTATTGTAATCTGTTAAATTATTTTCGTGTTATATTAAAAATAAGATTTATCTACACTTTGTTCAATAGACAAAATCGTAGTGTCGAGTAACCGTACTGTCATGTAATTTTTTTAAATGCAAGTATTGTTAGATACGATAAAATACGAGAAAAAGAAGTAAATAATGCTAACGTAATATTATGCTTCATTTAAACCCGTCGTACGTAATCTGAGCAATATTACTAATCCCTTTTTTATAGTTTCCAAATAATTTCCGAATAGTAACATCGACCACAACCTAACTCTAGCGTAACTTTGTCACGTTAATACTATCGAAGTAAGTGTATGTATTGTAAATATGTTAATAATTATATATTAATCATATAATAAATGAATATAAATTAAAAAAAATCTTTAAAAAAATCCAGAAATTCTGTGATCATAGATAATACCTATCTATTCTTGACTCATCATAAATCTAGCTCTATCTCAATAACTATATATATTTCCTATTCGATTTTGTGGAGTTCCCTAGTGAATCTTCAAAATCTTCAATGATTCCAATTCTGATAAAATTCAAATGGAACTCCCTTGATAATATCGTCTTTTCAATAAAAAAAAAAGATTTTTCCAAATCGGGTTATAAATAACAAAGTCTTTGCGTAACAAACATTAAAAAAAAATACAGCTGAATCCAAAACCTCTTTTTTTAAGGCAGTTAAAAAAAAAAAGTGTTCCATTAAAGACAAAGGTATCTGACCATACAGCCAAGTCAGACGTTTTTTCATAATTGCCAATTCTGGAGTAAGAGAGAGTCTTGATCATTTCAATATTCTATCAAGATGATGGCTCTCTTGCTAGAACTTTCCATGGAATTTTGTGGCATCCATCCATCCATCCACTTGACTTGTGCACAATAACTGAACTATTTTACTTAAAACACCACCAATATTACAAATATGGAGCCAAATAACATTATGAATAAAATATAAAGTCCACTAACATGATAGGCTAAGATTCCGCTAAAAAGTTTGTTCCATTAATAAACCAATTCCTGTTATAACTCAATTATATCTGGATCTGAAATAGGTATGCTGCGTTGGTATTAAATTAAACTATTACTTCGACCGATAGTGAGAGATTTAAAAGGGTATATATATAATAGATGCATATTAAATTAGCTCTTGTAGCGACTGTAACAAAATTTGGTATGCGAGCCATGCAGTTTCAGCGCAAAACAAATTCGTGAATACTTTAGTCGCAGAACGTTGGGTGACTGACAAAGCGGCAAATGCAGGTGAAACTTTTATGCTGTACCGTTGGCATTAACTTAGCTTTATATCTAAATTTATTCAGGTAATTCTACATATACAGGTATAATATAATATAAATAAAATTGAACGGTTTTTTGTTTATTCCACACAAATTCCGTGATTGATTTTAACAATCTTTTTATAGGCAAATAGAATCCTTTCAAATATAATATTTATACATAAATTATTGTAAATTTTTATGTATATACTTCTTGTGCCCATGTGTATGTAACAAAATTATGACAAAAAGTTATATGAACATATTTGTAGGCAAAGCGATTTGCTACAAATTATGTCTTTACAATTTTTTTGTACAGCGCATAGTTTCCGAGATATCGCGAAAAAGGTTTTTGCACCCCTTTTTCCAAGATGGCGGCCGGGGGACAAGGGCGGCAACCTCACAAACTTGGCGTGTAGCTTGTATAGACTCTCAACACATGTCCCAAAAATAAAATTGCATCCTCTAAAAAAATGCAATATTAGATCCTTAAATTGTAACATTTCAATGGATTACATGTCTGTACTTTTTAGATTTTTGTGAATAAAATTGTTGCAGGTGTCTAGGAATAAGTCATAGAATAGATTTCAATCATTTTTGGAAATGTCTGTCTGTCTGTTTGTATGAAAACACATGACTGCTAAAGTAGTGGGTTCACAATAAATCCTCAGATCCCACCCATTTTTTTATATGTTCTAACCACGGTCTCATATTTTGTTAAACTATAGGGAGTATCGAAATACGTAAAATGTACAAGAAGACCAACTCTCAAGAAAAGTTTTTTTATTTCAAAAGACTGCAAACGAACAGATGGGTCACCTGATGTTAAGTGATCACCATCGTCCTTAGATACTAGCGTTGCCAGCCTGTGTATGGGGGAGAGGGTAGGGGAAGAGAAAGTGGGAATGGAAAGTGGGAAGGTTTTAGGAGGAGTTATCGGAACATATATGATAGATTTTTAGGTTGTGTCATTAAAAATGTTATTTAGTAACTTCTAAAAATTTATAATTACTTGTTGGCATTCTCTTAAATGTTTTTTAAAATTTCAATGTTGTTCTTTGAGTTTAATCTTTTAAAGCATAAAACTATTCTCACAGTCATTGCTTTCATGGAATTGCTTTGGTTATACAAAATTCACGAGATGAATTTCAAAGAGTTCGTTCATATTACCCTGTTATCTATTTTAGTCTAAAGCATTCGGCTTTTGCTATCAGTACGAGTGTTAGACATTAACATACGAAGTGAAAAGTTTGCTCTCAGTTGAAATCCGCAACTTTGTCGTCTCTTGCATCACACAGGCAATTTGTATTTCGCAAGCCATGTAATATAATTACATGTTTTGTATTCATACATTTCATTTAAAAAAATGTAGTTTTATGTTTCAAACTTAAAATAAGGTACATAATACCCACAAATGTTCACGAAAATATATGTATTAAGGTAAATTGTTCAAACTTCTATGGTTTTCAAATACGAAGATAACTGTTGAAACGCCACTTTGCTTTACATTTTGCATCTAATCACACTGTACGTTGTGTGACAGACATAAATCTATTATCTATCTATTGTATATACTTAGTCTGGCCATAAATACTGTTACAATAAAATAAAACATTACATTTGAATTTGGAATCTGTGATATTTATACAATTATTCATTAAAGTTTTCTCATTTTGGCGCCAATACATTGTACAATATTTTGCGGTATGAAAGTGGAGTAGTGTGATAAAGAGAACCGAATCGCTGTGATTGCATTACACAAAGTAGGTATGGAGCCAAATGCAATATTTAAAACTCTCCATACGCTTGGTATTAGTAAAATGTTTGTGTACCGGGCTATTAATTGGTACAATGAGACCTCATCTGTTTGTGACAGAAAAACATCTACTGTCCATGTAGTGTTCATACGAAAAAGGTGGTCAAAGCAGTAAGGTAAAGAATTCGAAGAAATCCTGTCCGAAAACAAAAGATTTTATCTCGGGAGATCAAGATATCACCTAGAACCATGTCGCGTATTTTAAAAGATAACTTAGGACTTGCAGTCTATAAGAGACGTACTGGGCATTTCTTAACTGATAATTAAAAAAAGAATAGGTTGGTAAAATCGAAACAACTACTGAAGTACCGCAAAGGGAGGTTACAGAAAAAATTTGTTTACGGATGAGAAAATGTTTACAATTGAGTAATATTTTAATAAACAAAATGACTGCATTTATGCTCAAAGCTCTAAGGAAGCTTCCCAATTAGTCGACAGAGTGCAACGTGGGCGCTATCCGACTTCAGTGATGGTTTGGTGGGGTATTAGCTATAAATGAGTGACTGAGCCATACTTTTGTGAGAAAGGTATCATAACGTCGACACGAGTGTATCCAGATGTTCAATAATAATAAAGAATGGTCCTTCCAGCAAGACTCGGCACCGCTCGGTCTATGCAGTCTTGGTAGGAAACGAACGTTTCGGACTTCGTCAGAGCTGAAGACTGGCCGTCGTCTAGTCAGGATCTTAATTCGCTAGATTATGATTTGTGGTAGGTTTTAGAGAGTATGGCTAGATCTAAACGCCATGATAATTTAGAGCCCCTAAAACAATAAGTACCATTGGCAGTGAAGAATTTTCCCATGGAAAGAGTGCGTGCTTCTATTGATAACTGGCCTCAACGTTTATAGGACTGTATTGCAGCCAATGGAGATCACTTCGAATAAGCTTTTTATATTTTAAATTGTTTTATATTTATGTATTAAACTAACACACTGTAAAAGTAATAAATGTTATTTGCAATATATATTTTTTTTCTTTGTTTCAGTATTTATGGCAAGACTAGGTATACTATAATAAAACTGTAACGATACCAAATCTGTACATTGCATATTTTTTGAAAATTATAATCGGGATAGACTTAGCTATCGACATAGAACCCAAAAATAATCCTTTTAAAATTTTTGTCTGTCTATCCTGTCCCTATGAACTCGTATAGTGATACGTACTGAAACTGAAAGTACTGAACCAATTTTGACGAAACTTTTTTATTTTACAAAAAAATCCAAGAGACATTTTTTGTAGATAATTTTACTAGGAACAATTTTTATAATAACCGCTATTGACGTCCGTGCAATAGGTCGCGAGATATTTGATTTTCATGACCTTTTGATCTTTATAACTTTTTTAGCCGGCATGACATCGATGTCGATTTTTCACATGTTTATTACAAAAGTGTAATACAAAAATCCAGCTCATTAGGAATTATGTCGCAGAAAAAAATTCCTTACATGTCTAAACTACATACTGTATTAAAAATTGGTATACATGGGTGGGTTCTGACATTTCCCATTGACAATTATCAGAAATTATCAAATCAAATCAAATCAAAATACTCTTTATTCAATTTAGGCCCTGAGAAGGCACTTATGAACGTCAAAGCTACCACCGGTTCGGAAAACAACCCAGTCATCGAGAAGAACCGGCAAGAAACTCGATCTGGTTTATCCTTTCATAATACATAACATATTTATTTTTATTATTACAACATAATTCACAGACACATAAAGCTACATTCATTTTTAGTGGCTGCACAGAGAGAGGCGTCACTTCCAGACGTCGCTATCGTTCACATACTGATCCACCCTGTAATAACCTTTATGTACTAAGACCCGCTTGACATAACATTTGAACCTACTATCCGGCAAATCGGTAATGTGTTTTGGGACTTTGTTATAAAATCTAACACTATTACCTAAAAAACTGTTACTGGTCTTAGTAAGCCTGAAACATGGAGTGACCAGTTTATTATGGTTTCTGGTATTTACATTATGTCGGTCTTTTACTAAATCCAGATTATCTAAGTTTTTCCGGACGTACATCAAATTCTCAAGAATATATTGAGAGGGCAGAGTTAAAATACCGAATTCCTGAAACTTAGTCTTTAATGATTCACGAGGTCCCATATCATAGATCGCTCGAACTGCCCGTTTTTGTAGTAGGAATATGGTGTCTACCTCAGCTGCAGCCCCCCACAACAAAATGCCATAAGACATTAAGCTATGGAAGTAAGCGAAGTAGACCAACCTAGCAGTGGCAATATTTGTTAGCTGGCGAATTTTTCGAATGGCGAACGCAGCAGAACTTAATCTTCCAGCCAATTTTTTTATATGAGGACCCCATTGTAATTTAGAATCAAGTGTGATACCCAGGAACACAGTATTGTCAACTAAGCCAACTAGATTCCCTTGGATCTCGATTTTACTATCAGTTAGTGGAACATTAGGTAAGGTAAATCTTATGCACTTTGTTTTATCTGCGTTTAGCAATAAATTATTTAATGCAAACCAATCGGAAATTTTATTTAAAATACTACTTAGATACGTAAACTCGGAATCTATTCTTTTTACTTGAAATATAAGCGAAGTGTCATCTGCGAAAAGAACTACATCTGCACAGTTATTAACCACTAGCGGCAGATCATTTATATATACAAGAAACAAAAACGGCCCTAAAATGGAACCCTGTGGAACGCCAATTCGAGTCAAGGATCCCGCAGACGTTGCCCCATCTATACTAACTTTATGACAGCGGTCTTTTAAATATGAGACAAGAAGATCGAGAGAGACTCCACAAACACCGTAATGTTTTAATTTCAGAAGAAATTATCCTAATTATAATACTCAAAACTTATTTCTTTCTTGTTTTTCTTTTATGTACAAATACCTTATGTGAAAAATTTCATGCTTCTTATACAACTGTTGTTTTTTTAAAGAGAGATTTTGTTTGAGAAAGAACTTTTCTCAGTTCCTTGTTTTCTCACGGTGTTTTCCTTCATCGTCAGCTGATAATGTTACTAAGTTAGAAAATTTATATGCGAATTAAAAAAAAATCGCTAGTACAAGCCGGAATTTGAAACTGCGGCTATTAAATCCCTCGATCACCATGACTCAATAGCTTATGAAGGCACAGTAGTGCATATGAGGTCGTCGGGATGCAATGCTAGTTAAGTAAGTTCGTTATAAGACCACCGGTTAAATTTGTGTGTTGTCTTTCAGTAAATGTTAGCAATTTTATTAAACAAAGGGTCTCTGTTTCTGGTAATGGATAATAAATGGAAGTTAGTGAATTTGCCTTATAGTGTTTTGCTGAGTATTTAATTTCCAATTAATCAGTACTATTCAAACCACTATTAAGATTATGAAGAAAAGGCTTATACAAAGGCTTTATATGGACATTTTTAAAGTTGAAGCTTCTTATGGGAGAACTTTGAAATTGTGATCGGCAAATTGTTTGTGTGATGAAAAGTGGTAGGAGTAAACACAGTGTCAGACAGAGTATTAAAAACACCAGTTCTAGTACGATTACCGAAGTCAAGCAACGTCGTGTATGGTTAGTATTGGATTGGTAACCATCTGGGAATACCGCGTGATGTTGGCTATTTACTGTATTTTTTAAATTAAAATGTTTCTCTGTAAAACATAAGTTTCACTTCTATCGTGTGTCTTTACGACACGGGCTATTTTTTTAAATACCAAATTTTTCTTTATTCTGAGCGATTTGTCAAATATATTCTTTCATACATTTGTCCTAATAACTAATTGCTTTATATATATATATAGATGTAAGTATAAGTTACACCAAACTATATACTTCAGGTCATCGATCTTTTGGAATTTCAGAAAACAGACTTCCCTTTAACCGAAACAGCTATGGAAAGCAATTACGTAATTAAATAAATCGAGTTTGGAGTTGTCGAAAAATGCCTATCATTCCAATTATAAAGGATATTTTTTCTTTAAGAAATATTTATCAAAGATGTAGAGAAGTCTCGCGAGAGCCATTCTAAATATAAGAGATGTTTAGGAGAATATCATTCAGAACTTATGTACACTTGAGGGACGAGCCCATAAATATGGTCTGAAGGGAAAAAGAAATCCTGTGTAATTTGGAGATAACTAAACACCCATTAAAGTGAGATGAGAGCTTATTACTGCTATAAACGGGGTTATGTGGTTACGCGGTTTATTGAAGGGTACTTTTCGAGTTAGTTTTAGAGAGGTATTGATTGAAGGTAATGTAGGTAAGTAAGCGTTGACAGCTTATAGCCGGTTTCAATAGCCTATCTATCTATAACTGGCAGTTAAAACAACTACCTTTTTTTTTCGAACTTACTACGCTTCACCGGTCTACTAAGGCGAGTGATTAAGGCACTCAGCATATTTTATTTGACAACTAGCTGTACCCGCAGCTCCGCACGCGTTTTTTAAAATCGTATTAAAGAATTATAGAATTGTGAGAGTATGTACAATTACAGAAACGCTCTTTAAAGACAATTGTAAGTACGACGCGCACGCCACTAAAAGTAACATGTAACGTGTACATTAGATATATAAATACAAAGAGCGTGCCAAATGAGGTTTGCCATCAGCATAATATTTGGAACCATAACCAACCATATAACTACCTCAGTGCTCACTTACACTGTATAAGGAACTATTGAAAGAATAACTAAAAATATTATTATAAAGATTTATATTTACATTACATTTAATATACATTGCCATTATTATAATTAAGATTTAGTGACTATACAAAAAATAAACGCTTGTCTGTTCCGCAACAAATTGTGTAATGGAACTCTTTACGTAATACCCTTATTAGGAAGACCTCTATATCATTAATGTTATTAATAATTATAATGTCGATACTAGCTGTTAACCGTGGCTTCGCCCGCTGTGCTATCACCAAAACGGTTACATCGATTTTCACGGGACTTTCAATGGTAGATAACGAACCTAATAAAAAGTAATTGTGGTTATTCTATTTTAGGCTAGCTGTTACCCGCGACTTTGTCTGCATGAAATTTAGCAAGATTTCAACTTATTCTTTATTTTTAATGACAGAAATAATTATCAGCCTATTGTTTACAATTCGGCATTATAATTATTAATAACATTAATGATATAGAGCTCTTCCTAATAAGAGTATTACGTAAAGAGTTCCATAATACAATTTGTTGCGGAACAGACAAGCGTTTGTTTTTTGTATAGTCACTAAATCTTAATTATAATAAGGGCAATGTATATTAAATGTAATGTAAATATAAATCTTTATAATAATATTTTTAGTTATTGTTTCAATAGTTCCTTATACAGTGTAAGTGAGCACTGAGGTAGTTATATGGTTGGTTATGGTTCCAAATATTATGCTGATGACAAACCTCATTTGGCACGCTCTTTGTATTTATATATCTAATGTACACGTTACATGTTACTTTTAGTGGCGTGCGCGTCGTACTTACAATTGTATTTAAAGAGCGTTTCTGTAATTGTACATAGTCTCACAATCCTATAATTCTTTAATACGATTTTAAAAAAACGCGTGCGGAGCTGCGGGTACAGCTAGTATAAAATAAAAATGATATAGTAGGTCTCTTCAAACATTGTCGAATTGTGAATGTCTTCAACAAAGTTAAAATGGCAGTAATTTGTGAGAATCTGGATGAATTTAGTAAGCTTAAAAAAAGAGTACGACCCGACTTTTTGCGGAATTTGGCAAATGTTCCCATGTACACACTGCCTCGTTACAACAATTACTATGGTATGCGTACATGGGAATATATGCTTCCTTCAATATTAAACACATTACCAGACGATTGTGTAATAGAGCTACAAGGAAGTAATGTTAAACAAGTGAAATGTATTTTAAGGAGATTCTTCATAAATTAACTAGACGTGATTCTTTGAATTGGCATAACTTTTTTATTTACGAACCTATTGACATGAAACAAACACTAAATGTTAAGTAAAGCTTATCACTATATATCAGTGAAAACCACATCTAAATCGGATAAGGCGTTTCTGAGATTAGCGTGCACAAACGCACAGACAAACAGATAAACAGACAAAAATTCTAAAAATCATTGTTTTGGGTTCTATTGCATTTATAAAGACCCCTAATAATAGTTTTTCTCATATATACTTAATGTACAGACAGCGGTCAGTTACATTTTTATTATATGTAATTTTTATTATATGTATAGATTAGCTGAAGGGTACACGGCACACATCGGCTTGGGCTGTTAACTGATACATGCAATTCGCGACCTATTTGTGCTAACCTAAGCTAAGCTAATTATTCATACATATATGAGTTGTTGAAACATATATGTGTACCAAGCATACATAACTCAACAACTTTTATATATATTTCGTATCGGATAATTTTGTAAACTATTTGAGTTTGATAAGGGAAAATAAAACCCTTCCACTTGCATGTGTAAGCGTGTATGCGTATGCATGTGTGTGGAGATGATATGTGTAATGTTGTCACAGTGATGTAAGATTATGTGTCACTGTATTGCGCGAGCAGCGCTCTCAAGGGCTCCATGCCGAAGAAACGGACCTAGGACTGAGCCGCTACCGAGGGAGGCCTAATCTGGTGTGCGGGAGTGAAATTGACCTCCAGACCACGGCGGTGTGATCTGTGATTACGCGGGCGTAGGCATGAACACGCTCTGTTTGGAGAGACAGGCTAGTACTGATCGTTCACTGCCGTTATTTCATCTACTAGTCTACTGATACTCAACTAGTCTCGACTGATTTACATAATCCATATATATCAAGTGAGGTCGTATCTGTTTTATGAATAAAATATTTGATATTCTGACTGACATAGAATGTAAATAAACCATTTGATTTGGTAAATTTGTAATTATTACTAATATTTATCTTGCCAGTTTTAAGATATGAAATATACATTAATTTATATAAAACTTTTGATGATTAATCAAATTTAATATGGTATTGAAAAATAATTAAAAAAATTGGTTGCCTATAAAGTCGGTTTACGGACGATAAATTTACATGATAACGACTCGGATTAAGAATTATGAAACCGTTTGACTACTAGCAGGTGCGTTACTCTATGACTCTGACGCATCGGCCGTTGAAGTGGAAGAGAGATAGATGCGTAGATGCGTCACAATTCGAACGCTTAAGCTGACCGTGCCTCTTTATCGCTTGTTCAGCGCTCTCGCTTCCACGCTTGGCTAAGGTGGAACGTGACAATGAGTCATGCGTGTTCGTACATGCAGCCGGCGTTCATAGATTTATAAGACGTTATCACGTCAAAAATAAAGTGTGCTGTAAAGGCTTGTATTACAGGGAAACATTTTAATCATTCATCAATGAATTTTGAATAGCATAGATTGTGTTCAATGATCGCCACTCTGCCTGAACGCAGAACACGCAACTGCGGACAAAAACGAAAACAAGAAGAGTGTCTTATTTTTCTCCAATACCCGAAGGCAAGGACGACACTGCTCCCACTCTACCCGACACAGTGTTCATTCTTCCACTTTTCGTCACACATGAAGGATGCGGATCAGGTGTCAAAGCCCTTACATACGAAGTTTCACTTAAATAATGGAATAAATCTAAAAAAAATTCAAGATAGATTCTTACTCAAACTATTATCATACTACGTAATAATCATGTCTTTAAGATACTAGCTGATACCTACTCATATCATTGTGCATATTGTTACACTAATCACGTATAGGGTCGATGCAGTCACGAATGACAATAATCACATCGTAGATACTGTCACTATTTATTTGGCCAGAGCTTCGCCTTACAATAACTTCCACATAGGAGTGCGCCCAGATCAGCGACATCTTGCCCTTTATATGCCACCAATGTAGTCTCACACCGGAATGAATAATGAACAGCCGATAACTTCCACCAATAGCGTTCGAGGTCAGTAGTAACACCCCGATAGAGTCAATAGCGCGGTATCGCAGGTCAATAGTGGTTCCCCGGATGGCGTTGTAGCTCGCCTCTCGGGTGTGTCACGGTACCGGACGTAGACGTTAACAATATTTAAAAAGAAATGGAAAAGGGTCAGTGGAATTTTCATCGAATTGTCATAATTTCACGCCGATACGTTTTGTATTACAGCATTATTGAGCCTCAAAGGAACTGTGTACTTATTATATGTTAGTGTTTGTTAATTGGTGCATTGGTTCATGCGACCATATATTTTTTTTAATTTGCTGTATTTTTAAGGTTTTCTTTTTTACCAAAAGTGTAGTTGTAGACTACTAGACGTAAGAGTCGTGTAGTCAACAAAAAAGATTTATAAATAAAGGCTTCGACTGGTCGATAGTATAGAAAAGAATTTACTGCTTCCCACTACTAACAAAAATTAAAGAATTGTTTGTGAAACAGAGGAAAATGTTCTTGTATATTTATTAGTTCAAAAATATATTATCAAAAAACAAATCTAAGTGTAATTCATAATTCTATAGACGATCTTGTAAGGGTTACCTCCATCGAGCAAGTATTCCTTTTTTAGGATTAGTGAGTCACGAACTCGTTGTGCCCTCGCTCTGTATAAACCTGTTTCCTCTCTGAATAGTTGTACTTATTTATGGTATACGCTCACAAAGAAAACGAATAATGCACAGATACAAAATTTTATTTTGTTCATAATTTAAATTTAAATAGGGAATTGTAAATTACGCGTATATTCTTCAGTCGACAATATTAATTTTAACTTGTTCCAAAAGTTTTGATTTACACCTGTTAATCTTTTTATATTTAGGATTCGCTTTAACAGATCTCCTTACACTACTTCTAGTCATGACCCTATCGAAAATTTCTTCACTGGTATCTTCGCTGCCATCATCTGAGAAGTGGTTGTTCATACTGTCATTAATTTTAGTTGACCTGATAACTACTGGTTCCACGCTATCCGAAAGTATTGAATCGTCTGCGATTGGTCTTTCATCGTCACTTATACATTTCGTATTACCATATCGATTTTCTAAAACTCTTTTATCTTGAGGAGGAACTAAAAGTTTGTTCTTCTTTTCATCTTTCTTCTTAGTTCCTTCACGATTGCATGGTTTATATTTCATCGGTGAAAAGTCAACTCTTCGCAGAAAACTGATAGTGTCACCGAATCTTCTACTACATTTTCTAGATGTTTTAGTTTTCTCAACTTCGGTTTTACTTTCATCTGTTTTAATTGTGCTTTCTTCGTTCTCTAGAACGACGCCAGAGTCGGAATTCGAATCGACTAATATATTTATTTCCGGCACGCTTACGTTAAACGCGCTGTGAAGTTTCAATTTTTCATTGAGCTCTGCAATTGTTTCCGCCTGTTTTTTTATAATCAAATCTTTTTGAGCGAGTTGTTCTGCGACTGATTCCGTTCTTAAAGCTAAATTTACTTCGTATTTCTGTAGTTCGCTTGATAAAAACTCTAATTCCTTTTTTCGATTCGATTCCAATTTCTTTATTAGTTCGGCCTGTTTCGCGTATGATTCCTTTAGCTTCGCAACCTCTTGCTTATGTGATATTTTCAGGAATTTAATAATGTTTATTGCTTCTTGAAGTGTCGTCGGTTGCAATAAACTTTCCTTCGTAACATTTTCAACAGACGTCATTGCCTTCAAATTGGATCTGTAACAACAACAATGTATAGATTAAATTCATATACTTTTCATTCATAATGTTTTCATACTATATTAATATAGGTATCTGTGATAAGTTCATTCCACATAAATACTGTAATTTTGTTAATGGTTCTAATGAAGTATTTAATTATTATGCAATTTGTCGATTCCTATTAACAAATTATATACATTTCACTAACGCAATAACCTGAGGTAATTAATGGGTCTTTAAAGATATCCAATTAAGAATTATTCACTTAATTGTTACTATTAATCTGATTTCAAAATCAATATTAAAAAGTTAGAATAATTAATAAACGTATATTTCTGAGATATAGAAAACGATTAAATATAATGAATTATTGCCATTTTATATATTTCTCATTTTTAATTCATTCACCCTTGTCCCAATATTCAGAACTGTCGTAGTAATAACCATTGAAAATTTTTATTGGGTTTGGTTATACAATTACGCAATTCTTCGAAAAGCAGCAGCTGTGTTACATAATGACATGTTTTTCAAGAATATATAATTATCCAAAAATACATTTTGAACAAGAAATGCTGTACACACATTTCGAGACAACGTGTTATGGTAATGCAGAGTTTAAAATTTTCAATTATCTCTCGAGACGTTTTGAAATAACTTCGACCTTACTCCTTCCGCAAAAAGGCTTACAATCACTTGAATAATAAACTGCAGCCCTTCGATACAGAAGAGGAAGGTTTTACAGCTTTATACTGGTTTTTTATTTCTTTCTACGTAAATAAATGCAATTTTTTAAACCGGAATTCCTATATAAATATGAAGTAACAATTTTCTCTTTCTAATTTTATAGACAACTTTACTGGTTTTATTACATAGGTAACTATATTTTTCTATTAAAGGCATATCAATTATAATTTCTCTTAAAGGCATTAAGAAATCTCATTATAATTTAAGTTGTTCTCGTAAAGGTCCCGAATACTAAGGGTTTTCACTCCATGTGCGTATTCAAGCCGGTTTCCAATAAGCGTGTGTATTTAAGGAGCTTAAGTTAAACATTTCTACGTTCCGGATACATTCCAGAATAATCGACAAAGAACTGAATAAAGCACGTACACTGACAAAGCTGATCTCATTACTCGAATTCCGAACAATTGTTTATACAGACTGCACTCGGTCACACATCGTGTAGAATAACAGTCATTGTTACGCGTTGGATGACCTTTAAACAAAATGATTATATTATATACGTTTATGGCTTCTGAATACAGTTGAAGGATGAGTTATATTTTGTTAATTTATACCTGAATACGCGGAAGGAGGGTTAATATTTTTCGAAAGTATGTTTTTATGCCTATTTCTTTGACACGCTCTGTCGTCTGTTGCTTCATGAATCTAATATTATATATTATCAGATTCGTCTCAATTGAAGTGACATTGGTCTATAATATTTATACTGAGTAATTGATTCGTAACTATTTGTAGGAATAAGAATATAACTAAGAGGTTTGTGATTTTGCCAGTTGTGTGTTGTGTTTCACGTATTAATAATTCCACTCGTTTTAATCATTTTTGTCTAGGCTCAAAATTTAATATCAATGAATTAGAATTTTGAAAAATCTGGTAAATTATGGTAATTAAAAATAAATAAACCTAATGTTTAATAAACTTGTAATCACGAAATATATGAAATATTTGATCTGAACGTAATATGATTATATCATGACCTTATTGGTAAAGTTAGATTTTTTTAAAGTTACGTAAGCATTTGATGTATTTGTTTGACGGAAAGACATCGCTTTTTCCCGTTAAATGGCGGGTGCATTATTAATCTGGCCAACATTTTAGTATTTATAAAATTTGTCTGTCTAGAATGGTATAACCTAGATATCAATGCAACAACTATATCAGTGCAAGTCTCGTGACAGTATCTACGACCTCCATGCTTTTTATAGTTAAACGTCACCGGTAGCGCAGCGACTGTTCGTTCTCGGATACATCGTGAAGGTAGGATTAATCTATAAACATTTCTTAATGTTTTTTAGACGACCTATACAAAATAAAACCGATTTTATACACAGTTTTTTTTTCGAACTGACGCTATTGGCCATGCTGTGTCTTAACAGCTGCACCGGGCTGAATATTTAGCTAGGTCAGACGCGACGTTTTCCAGGTAACAGCCCAAGCCGAGGTGCGCGTGCGCCCTTGTGTATGTTACCTAAAAAACCAAATCGGCTGAGTGCCTTAA